>PVKC010037289.1:0-13023 GCA_004027635.1 Crocidura indochinensis
CCCTTAATCTCTCTCTTTCTTTCTGTCTTGCTTCTTCTTATTCTCTATTCGTCTCTCTGTCTGTCTCAGCTCTTCTTATTCTCTATACGTCTCCCTGACTCTCCTAATCTCTTTTTCTCCCTGCCAGCCCCTTTCCCTTCTTTCCTCCCTTTCTCCCCGTCCTTCTCCTCCCAGTCCTCCCTTTTCCCTTTCTTCTTCCTCTCCGTCTCTCCCCTCCCCCCTTTTATCCTTTCTCTCCAACTGTCACTTTCCAACTGTCACTGTCCAACTGTCACTGTCCAACTGTCTCCTTTGGCCTCCCCTTCAAACTTTATTATTTATTAATACAAAATAAATACAATACATAAAATATATATAATATACTCTACACAGTCTAGCAAACATTTTTTTCTAAAATTCTAAAATAAGTTCTAAATTCCAAATCCTAAAATAAAGTTATCACATTAAGTTGTTGTTGCTTTGTGCATTATAATCAAAATATTACACTTAGGGGGCCAGAGAGATAGCATGAAGGTAGGATATTTGCTTGCATGCAGAAGGATGATAGTTCAAATCCTGGCATCCTATATGATTTTTTTTTTTTTTTTTTGGTTTTTGGGTCACACCCAGTGACGCTCAGGGGTTACTCCTGGCTATGCGCTCAGAAGTCACTCCTGGCAGGCATGGGGGACCATATGGGAACCGGGGGATCGAACTGTGGTCCATCCTAGGCAAGGCAGCAGGCACCTTACCTCCTGCGCCACCTCCCGGCTCCCCCAGGAGCGATTTCTGAGCACAGAGCCAGGAGTAACCCCTGAGCATTGCCGGTGAGACCCAAAAACAGAACAAGAAAAAAAGTTACACTTGGAAAAACTTATTACAGTATGGTAAGTATGGACTTAAAACTTTTTGATCTTCTGGGTCTAAATATTCTTCTTTACCTGATATATTGTCTGCACAGCCTCTCCTTTGTGTTTCCTTTATCACTCTGCCACCACAGCTTCTTCAGATCCATCTACCTAAAACCCCTGTCTTTCTTAAGTTTTTGGTAACTTTTGGTGTAGCCTAAGATCCCAATTCATAATAATTCCAAGAATAGCTGCTTAATATTCTCAATAGGCATCAATTGATGATCATCACGCATCATGTACTTGTAGAAACAGGCAAGTTGTCCTTATTTGGTATTTTTATATAGTTTCTTTTCAAGTCACATCTGTGCTCAGGCATTACTCCTGGTAGTCTTGGGGGACCATGTTGGATACCAGGATAGAAACAGAATTGGCTGCTTTCAAAGCAAATGCCCTACCTACTTGTTGTTGCACCAGGATTTATTTTGTTTTGTTTTGGTTAGGGGCCACACCCAGCAGTGCTCAGGTATTACTCTAGGCCAGGGGTCCTCAAAATTTTTAAGCAAGAGGCCAGCTTATTGTCCGTCAGACTCTTGGAGGGTTGGACTATAGTTTAAAAAAAAAAAAAAACTATAGGGGCGGTAGAGATAGCACAGCAGTAGGGCATTTGCCTTATACACAGTCGACCCAGGATGACGGTGGTTCGAATCCCTGCTTCCCTTATGGTTCCCTGTGCCTACCAGGAGAGATTTCTCAGAGCAGAGCCAGGAGTAACTCCTGAGTGCCTACAGGTGTGATCCAAAAAGCCAAAAAAAAAAAAAACCATAACAAAACAAAAAACAACAACAACAAAACTATGAACAAATTTCTATGTACACTTCACATATCTTATTTTGAAGTAAAAAACCAAAATAGGAACAAATACAATATTTAAAATGAAGAGCAAGTAAAGTTAAATCAACAAACTTAGCAGTATTTCAGTGGGAACTATGGGCCTGCTTTTTTTTTGGCTGGTCATAGTTTGAGGACCCCTGCCCCAGACTGAAAGGAGTAGTTGAAGGAGGAAAGTCAGAGAGTACGGCACACATCCCACACATGCAGCTCCATGATGAATTGGCTGCTAAGCAGGACAGGTCACAGCAGCAAATACACCTGGCTGGCCAGATAAATGTCCTGGGCAGGCCGCATGTGGCCCACGGACCATAATTTGAGCCAGGAGTAAGCACTCAGCATTACCGGGTATGGCCCCAAACCAAAAACCAAACAAACTTTAAAAAGTTTAAAACCAAAATGTCACCAAGAGAGTTCTGTCATCAATCTTTTTTTTTTTTTTTTTTGGTTTTGGTTTTTGGGCCACACCCGCGGTGCTCAGGGGTTACTCCTGGCTGTCTGCTCAGAAATAGCTCTTGGCAGGCACGGGGGACCATATGGGACACTGGGATTTGAACCAACCACCTTTGGTCCAGGATCGGCGGCTTGCAAGGGAAATGCCGCTGCGCTATCTCTCCGGGTCCTCTGTCATCAATCTTAAAGTCACCAAAAGGCATGAAGGTCTGACCCTCTTATGGATGCAGGGCCTGAAACTTGAAAATGGTCCTGCCCAGAGAAATTTGGAGCCTTGTATCAGGCACCAGGAGTAAAGATTCTACAAGAGTTAAAGGCTGAAGCACCATAACGTCAAAGCTTCTTCCTCCACTGTGACAGTAGAATCAACTTTCATATAAAAATAAGAAGCAAGAAATTATTGGCTATACATGGGTCAAATCACTGGAAAGTATCCTTTCATAGGTCTCTCAGAGCTTGCTGATGGAAGTGCTGCTGGATGGCAAATTGGATCTCTCAATACTAACAGACCTGAGGACAAAACCTAGAGGAATGTCTACCTAGCTCTAGCATGAGATACATGGGATCCAAAAGAGGTGACAGTTTGTCAAAAGTGCTTCTCCTAGCTCTCCAGTTCACATCATGGCTGATTGATGATAGACAGAGCACTAGCAAATGATTGCACACTATGGAACCCTTAAAGCAGGGGTCTCAAACTCAATTTACCTGGAGACCGCAGAAGGCAAAGTCGGGGTGAGGCAGGGCCACATCAGGGATTTCTCACACACACACACACACACACACACACACACACACACACACACACACAAAGGAGGGGGGACAGCGGGCAGGAGCAGCAGAAATAACGTCTGCGTTAGGCGCAAAGTATTTCGTGATTATTCGTTTACCGAATATTCACAATAAAAAATCGCTTTAGTCAGACACCAGCAAGTGCCAGCTCTAATATGATATCCTGACTAGGAAAATGGGAACAACTTGACCTAAGAGCAGGTTATCCTACCCCACTAGCTGGCGATAAGACAAAAATCAGAAGACTTTTCACCCTTTGGTCTGTCCAAAAGCCAAGATCGCATTTTACAGATGACTGGCTGATAGAACCACGACCGGACTGTATGTATCCTGTGACCAATATAAAAACTCTAGTCTAGGGTTCGAGCTAAGACCTGCACAACAACCATGATCTCCAGTTCCAAACATCCGTCCGAGACAATTGCAACGGAGTGAGTCTTCTGGAAAGATAACAAAAGACGCTAGCCTATGCTCCACCCTAGGATCAGCACAAAGACCAAGACGACCAACCACAGAAGACAGATTAAAATGACACTGAGGGAACAGAAATTCTAGAACCACAAAGAAGTGGTTCATCATAAAAGTTCCACCCCTTGACCTATGCAGATACTGAGATCTCTAGATACAGAGATCTGATTTGATCACCCAGGATGGAGCAGAAGTCTTCCAAACAGCACGAAAGCACCAAGGGGAGAGTAAATGAACTTGAACGGAGTCTATAGTTAATCCCATGACAATTTACTCCAAGGGCGGAGAAACCCTGTATCTCGTAGGCCAAGGAAATTCCTTTTCGAATGACCCCAATATTTACTGTGCTTATGCATGTCACGGTTCTCAGGAGTGAAAAAACTCCTGAGAGAAGTCATGTCAGAAAGGTCCGCTCTGAGATGTTCAAACTGACCTCTGCGTGGATTGTCTGAAACATGATTTCCAAGACTGTGACATTTTTTCTCTCTGTCCCTTTAAACCTAGCCTAAGTAAAATTCCTCCCTGCAGACAAAGAAAGCCAGAACCAAGAGCCGCCAGGTCAAAGCTTGCACCCCCACTGGGCAGTTTCTCTACCTGGCGTCAGGGAAGTCTTCCCCTTCTTCCTCCAAGCTAATATGCATAGTTTCATGTTTTTACCCAAAACACAAAACATCTCTCTACCTGATAATTGCGTTTAATTACCCAGAAATATTTCTCACTTCCCCATAGCCAACTCCTTATCACTACCAGAGTTTTTCACTTTCTTTGACCTCATACGAAATTACTTGATGAACCCCATATCAGAAAAATTCCTTCCCTTCTCTGGACCTCTTTAAATGCAAATTTCAGCTAGCATCTTTTGTTCTTCTTCTAATATGCTAATCTCAGCTAAATTTCAGGAGTCAACCCCCCTTTCTGGCTTGACTTTCATTCAAAGTTTACTTTAAAAAGGCTACCTGAAAATCAATAAACTTGTCTTGGCTTCATTTCACGCCAGACCCCATACTACTGTGTGGTCTCCTCATTTTTACATTCATATCTTCTGTTAGCAAATATTTCTTCCGTCCCGCTTGTCTCCCACAAGTTACAAGGTCTTGTGAAAATAAAAATAATTTTTGTTACAGATCAGCAGTTTGTTACATATGCAGGTGGGGAAAAATGGCAAAAGCACAAAACAATTTTTTTGTATTTATCTATCTACTTTTTGCCAATTTCTTTGTTTTGGTGCGGTTATTGAAGTTATTGTCTCCATTTATATTTATTTATTTATTTTTCTTCTTTTCTTTCTTTCTTTATGTGCTCAGCCATGATTTTTATCTCAAGACCATGGCTTTTATGTGGTGCTTATCTTTATTGTTGGAATGCTCACTGGATATTTTATTTGACACTTCTTTTTGTACTGTTGAGGTGTTTCACCTTCTTTTTCCCCTTTGCCTCTCAAACCGATGATGACTGGTGTGAACCAATACCAACATAAATACATATAAATAGTTAAAAGTTTTGTCAGGGTACAGGTCTGAATTCTCACCTCTTTAGCTCTAGTGGTCTCTAGTTGAATAAGCATTTGTCCAGTAAAGTTTTGATGGCAAGTTATTTTTGTTTGTTTTTGGGTCACACCTGGCAGTGCTCAGGAGTTACTCCTAGCTCTATGCTCAGAAATCACTCCTGGCAAGCACAGGGGACCATATGGGATGCCAGGATTCGAATCACTGTCCTTCTGCATGAAAGGCAAACACCTTACCTCCATGCTATTTCTCCGGCCCCGATGGCAAGTTTTTATATCTAACTTAAGTTAGAATTACTTGCGTTCAAATTGAGCTCTTCCATTTATTAGCTCTATGACTTTGGACAAAATACTTGACCTCTCCACACCTTGGTTTTTCCCATCTACAAAGTGGGGCTAATAATTTACAAATCAGGGGCTGGAGCGGTGGTGCAAGGGGTAAGGTGTCTGCCTTGGCCCTGCTAGCCTAGGATGGACCAAGGTTCAATCTACCCCATGTCCCATGTGATTCCCCCAAGCCAGGAGCAATTTCTGAGCGCATAGTCAGGAGTAAACCATGAAGGTCAAGGATGTGGCCCCAAAACAAAAACAAACAAAAACTTCCAAATCGTAGGGTAGTTTTGAGAATTAACTGTGTAAATATATAAAGTACTTAGAATATATGACTCATATACCTGCTACATACAAATAGCATACATACATCTTTATTATGATGAAAATTTTATCTTAGAACATCAAAAATAAAAGTTTGGAAGGAAGAGTAGTTACTGAGTGTTTGGCATTCAGTGGAGTTACCAGAATATGAATTGGGACCAAGCAAAAGTCTAGGGCTAGACAGAGAGATTCCATTCTGGTCCTCTGCTTCCCACAGTTCTTCTCAGATCTCACAAAGCTCCAGCCATATCTGCTTCTTCCAGATTTGTAAAGAGGTCAGCTTTAAACTCTCTCGGGACTTTCCCTCGGGACCAAAGCACTTAAAACCTCCACAGTATCTGATTCAATGGATGAACTTGAAATTCTTTTAACTGGAAATGAAACCTAAATATCATGCTAGAATTGGGGAAAGTCAAGAAGTTTAAGTACAAAGAAGAGAAATTAACAAATACAAAGGAGTATTTAATAGGCAACCAGACAACTGAGGTAAAGTGACTTTTATTGTTGTTTTCACAAATGTATTCCCCAGAGGGAGTAAAGCAGTCCTGGGGTTACCACAGTACTAGGTCTGTGTGAAGCTGGAACAAGCTTGCTTGTTGAGTCCTCGCTCCAAAAATCCATTTAATATATTGTCCTTCGTTAGGGATACATCTGACATTAAAGTATTAAGAACAGATAATGTGGGGCCGGGCGGTGGCGCTGAAGGTAAGGTGCCTGCCTTACCGTGCTAGCCTTGGACGGACCGCGGTTTGATCCCCCGTGCCCCATATGGTCCCCCAGGCCAGCCAGGGGCGACTTCTGAGCGCATAGACAGGAGTAACCCCTGAGCGTCACTGGGTATGGCCCAAAAACCAAAAAAAAAAAAAAAAGAACAGATAACGTGGGGCCGGAGAGATAAATGGAGGCAAGGCGTTTGCCTTGCATGCAGAAGGTCTGTGGTTTGAATCCCAGCATCCCATGTGGTCCCCTGAGCCTGCCAGGGGTGATTTCTGAGCATAGAGCCAGGAGTAATCTCTGAACACTGCTGGGTGTGACCCAAAACCAAACAAAAACAAACACAGGGGCCAGCAGTGGCTGGAGGTAAGGTACCTGCCTGCCTGCTGACGCTAGCCTTGGACGGACCGCAGTTTGATCCCCCGGTGTCCCATATGGTCCCCCGTGCCTGCCAGGAACAATTTCTGAGCATGGAGCCAGGAGTAACCCCTGAGCACTGCCAGGTGTGGCCTAAAAACCAAAACCAAAACCAAACAAAACAAAAAC
Source organism: Crocidura indochinensis (assembly GCA_004027635.1). Taxonomy (NCBI): domain Eukaryota; kingdom Metazoa; phylum Chordata; class Mammalia; order Eulipotyphla; family Soricidae; genus Crocidura; species Crocidura indochinensis. The sequence goes on from PVKC010037289.1 coordinate 6,847, forward strand.
AAAAACAAACACAACAACAACAAAAAGAACAGATACTACACTTGATGTTAGCCAGAGTGATGATGGTCAACAGGCAGCAGTGAAAGTACAGAGAATATATATTTGGCATTTGCCTTGTCTGTGAACCCACCAGGAGTTATCCCTGAGCATCCCTCCGTGTGGCACCAAAACAATGCAAGAAAGTAAAACGCACAATTGTGAAAATTTTCAATCTTGTTTACTTAAAATGTGTGTTGGGGGTACACGAGGGTTGGGCCACACCTGTGAAGCTCTGGGGTCACTCCCAGAGTGCTAAGGGTCATTTGAAAACCTACACCCAGGCCCTACAGGTACCCTAACCAACAAGCTTGAGATAAACAAGTGCATTAACCCTTGCAAATGTCTTTGACTCCTGTGTATTGATCTTTTAGTGTGTACAGCTATAACTTACGTTATAACACAAAAATTACTATGGCGTAAGAGGGACAAGGGACAATGGTCAGATAAGGAAAGAAAGAAAATAATAGGGCAACTACTATGAGATAATTTATCAACATATTAAGAAAGAGAATGTCTAGGGAAGGTCATTTTAGGGGCAGTTTTTAGGGTGGTTGGATAGAGCACTGCGCAACTCTATGGGAGTTTTACAACTTCAACTGTGATTTTCACACACGTTATCTTTTATCTCTTCTCTGAGGCTATGCCCTCTAACCTCGGGAGTAGTTTTCCAAGTGTGGACTCCCAGAAAAGCGAGAGCCCAGGGAACCTTGTTATGATAAAGCACCTTCTCTTGGGTGGCCCAGAGCTATAGTCCAATGGGAAGGGCGCTTGCTTGCCTTGCACGCGGTCGACCTGGTTTTGATCCTAGGGATCCTTTAGGGTTCACTTAAGCCGGCCAAGAGTGTTTCCTGAACACAGAATCAGGAGTAACCCTAGCCACCCCCCCAAAAAAAATCAAAGAAAAATAAAGAAATGCACGTTCTCGAATCTCATTGGACCTACAGACTATCTGCAGGAGAGGCCCTGAAGTCGCACCCAAAATCCTAGGAGGTGGGGTGGGGGAAAGTGGGCTCGATGCTGCCTGTTGGCACAATCCCCATACTCTGTACCGACTACAGGAACCTCGGGGCGGAAACCCAGCTCAAGGACACATCCCTCCCCTCTGAAGGTTCTCGCGGATTCCTCCTCGATCTGAAGCCCGACAGGCGGTGCTAGGAACCCCTCACTCCCCGCACCCACAGGAAAGCCCGCATAGCAGAGCCAGGTCCGCCCAGGCCGCACCATAGAGTCAGGTCCTCCAAGCCGTGCCAGAAGGGTCGTCTCGGTAAGGCATTCCCTTCCCAAGCACGACTTCCGGTTCCAGAGCGGAAGTGGAGAGAGGGAGGGAGGCGGGCCTGCATGGGAAGCGACAGGGCGGGGGGACCGGCCTACAAGCCCCGCCTCACCGCCAGAAGGGGAGCCCCCATTTCCCGAAGCGCAGGAGGACCCCTCGGTGGCTGCAAAAAACAAAAACAAAAACAAAAAAGCATGCGAATCGGGAAATCCCCGGGCCGCGCGACCTCTCCCCATCCCGGTACCCTGAAGACGAGAAAAGGCGGAAGGAGGCGCGGGGCGGAGCGGGGCCGATCCCGGGCGAAGTCTCGCGAGAGGATCCGATCCGGAGGCGGGGCCTCCGCAGGCCCCGCCCTCCCCGTCTCCTCCACCCTCCTGCTCCCCGTCCCGTCCCGCGCTAGTTCCGGTGGCACTGGAGGACCCCGCTGCTGTCGCCGTCACCGCCGCCGTCACCGTCAGCTCGGGCTTCCCTGGCTCTTTTCTCCTCGCCTTAAATTCGGTGAGGCGCGGCGCCCCTTCCCCTCGCCTCGCCTCGCCTCTCCGCATTGCACGCGCCGCCTGGGCCTCCATGGCGGCCGGGCCCGCGCGGCCGGCTGGCCGGCTCCTCCGGGGCCTGGGTTCGTAGGGCCGCGGCTGCAGCGTGGCGCGATGCGATGCGATGCGATGCGGCGCGGCGCGGCGCCGGCCCGGCCTGGGTAACAAAGCCGCGGCGGCCCCCGGCCTCTGTTGGGTGTGGGACGCGTGCGGGCGGCGCGCAGCAGCGGCTCCACCACCGGCGCGGCCGCCTCCACCGCCGCAGCTGTCGGGACCGGGCGGGCGGGCGGGCGGATGTACGGGGCGGCGGGGCCCCCGGCGCGCAGCGCTTCGGCGCCTGTGGTCCGCTCGGGGCGGCGGCCAGCACCACCGGCGACGGGGTCAGTGGGGGACCGGCCGGCCGGGACGGGACGGGACGCCCCGGGAGGCCCGCGAGCCACGTGCGGGCGCAGGGCCTGGACGGCCGGAAGGGGCCTCGCTGCTGCTCCTTTGCAGGCTGCGGCGGTGCCTGCTGCGCCCCGCGAGGCGGGCACGACTGAAGGAAGGGAGTGCGGGGGTGGTTCGTAGCTCGGCGATCTACCCCCCTCCTCCCCAGACTCCGCATCGGAAGGAGGGGTCTCTGGCCCCCTGACTGTGGTTTTATTGAAGTCAACCTGAGCGGCTTTGGCTCTTCCCCCGGCACTACCACTACCGGCTTGGGGGGAATCTTCGACTTGGTTGGGCCTTAGGAAATCGTGGGAGAGACGATGGTGGTCCTGGATGCAGGGGTCTGGGGGATCGGGCTCCCCAGGGGACTCCCGGGGATTGATCGTCACTGAAGCTTGCTTGCGCAGTCGATGTCTGAAACCTGCGTGATTCATTCACTTTTCCTGGCTCCTGGCAGGGAGGGAGAGAGAAAGTCTGGTTGGACGTGATTGCTGGATGCAAGCAAAGCTAGTTCTTCGTGCCTCCCCCTCCCCACCCCCCAGGTCTCTGGGCCAGGCGAGAAAAGGGGTTGGAGATTCGGTCTTTTTTTTTTTTCCTTGATGGTATTGTGGCTAGACCAAAATGCTTTTGTATATATGCTTTTGTTTTCCAAGATGAATGCTGCGCCTGGTGTTTGTTTTTTTTTAGCCTTATTTTGTTGTTTTTGTTGTTTCTCTTCCTAGGGTGTCTTTTATGAATAATCAAAAGCAGCAAAAGCCAACGCTATCAGGCCAGCGTTTTAAAACCAGAAAAAGAGGTAAATGTGTTTTAATAATAGTCTCTCTTCCAACCCCCCAGAATCACGTATCCTGCTGTCTCTGGCAGGCAGCACTTAAACCAGAAGAGAATAAAAACAAAAAGGAAACTTAAATTTTTAGTTGGCTATTATGTTAGATAGACCCTTAATAGTTCTACTGCTTTCCTGAGGATGTCTTGCCAAATTTCACATACATCACTAGGGTAGGATCCTGCATGGCTTCCTTTTATTGGAAAACTACAGAGCCTTTAAAGAAAACTAGGGACCAGGAGAGATGATAAAAGGGTTAAGGTGTGGGCCCGGGAGATAGCATGGAGGTAGGGTGTTTGCCTTTCATGCAAAAGGTCATGGGTTCCAATCCCGGTGCCCGATATGGTCCCCCGTGCCTGCCAGGAGCAATTTCTGAGCATGGAGCCAGGAGTAACCCCTGAGCGCTGCCGGGTGTGGCCCAAAAACCAAAAAAAAAAAGGGGGGGGGTTAAGGTGTTAGTCTTGTACCTGGTCAATCAAGTTGGATTCCAGACACTGCATATGGTTCCCCAAGAACTGCTAGATGTGGTCCCTGCGCATCTCTATGTAGAAAATATGGGCTGCAATTTTTGTTAGGCAGTTTCTCTTTAAGCAGTTTTTGCTTGAGATGACAGTTTGATTTCAGTAAAGGAGAACTACTATGTAGTCTCTCATATACCCAAATGTGGCTTTAAGGAAAATCAAACTTTATCCATGGGAGTTAATTGTGGAATGGGGTTCACATGATAGCTTGAGTCGACTATTTCTTATAGACTTAAGCCCATACAAGTGTAAATTATTTTTCTGTACTATACGTACTTAGGTGAATACTTAAATTCTGTAGTAAGGCATTGATTGGCCTGTTTACAGAAAATTGAATGGGATGTGGCCTCATTCACTTATTATTGGGGCTAATATTCTTTAAAATCTTGATGATGTTGGGGCCCGGGAGATAGCATGGAGGAAAGGCATTTGCCTTTCATGCAAAAGGTCATGGGTTCGAATCCCGGTGCCCCATATGGTCCCCCGAGCCTGCCAGGAGCAATTTCTGAGCATGGAGCCAGGAGTAACCCCTGAGCACTGCCGGGTGTGACCCAAAAACCAAAAAAAAAAAAAAAAAATCTTGACGATGTTATTGATCAAGAACCACAGGAAACCACTTTTAAACAGATTTTTTTAATAAGTAGGGAGCTAAATCAACATAGATTACAAATAAGACATTTTTGCCTTGAGTAGCAGATACTGAAAGACAAAGTAGGTAGGTTGTAATATTTACTTTAAGAAAATATAACACCGGGTAATTATTATTTTGTAATAATAATATTATTTTATTATTGGCCTCTGGAAGATGATTAGTTTGCAAATGAGCTGTATTGCTCATGCCCTCCTAGAACTGGAGAGAAATCCTGGGACAGGGGCCTTTCAAAATCCTGGACAAATGGAGAAGCTGGTCACCTTCGTGCTGTGTGAAAAAAATTGAGATCTCTCATACATTGGTTGTTGCTTAATTGTGCTTTCTGAAAATTAATTGCTGAATGGGGGGCCAGAGCGATAGCGCAGTGGTAGGGAGTTTGCCTTGTACGCTGCTGACCCAGGATGGACATTTGTTCGATCCCGGGTGTCCCATCTGGTCCCCCAAGCCAGAAGCAATTTCTGAGCCCATAGCCAGGCGTAACCTCTGAGTGTCACCGGGTGTGGCCCAAGAAATAAATTTTAAAAATTGCTAAATGGGGGGCCGGGCGGTGGCGCTACAGGTAAGGTGCCTGCCTTACCGCACTAACCTTGGACGGACCCGGTTCCCATATGGTCCCCCGTGCCTGCCAGGAGCGACTTCTGAGCGCATAGCCAGGAATAACCCCTGAGCGTCACTGGGTGTGGCCCAAAAACCAAAAAAAAAAAAATTGCTAAATGGGTTTTTATGTGTGTATTGTTTAAAAAGGAATTCCTGTGTTCAGGGGAAATGTCAGTAAAAAATAAAATTTTTTAGTGAGACTTTGCTCATCTCTGAGGTGTTGAACTATGATTTTCAACTTTGTTACAGTATACTCACATTCAAGTGTAGCTAGGATAGCTACTTGATAGACTGCTAAGGCAACAATGAAAAATATTATTATAAAAAGTATCAGTATTTGGGGGCCGGGTGGTGGCACTGGAGGTAAGGTGCCTGCCTTGCCTGCACTAGCCTAGGACAGACTGCAGTTCGATCCCATATGGTCCTTCAAGCCAGGAGCAACTTCTGAGCGCATAGCCAGGAGTAACCCCTGAGCGTCACTGGGTGTGGCCCAAAAACAAAAAACAAAAAAAAAAGTATCAATATTTGTATAGTATGCATCATCCAGGCACATTATGTGTTAAGTAACAGTAATTTTCAGGAGCTGGTGGTTGAAACCACAGATTAGAAGCTATATACTAAGTTGCAGGAAAGGCAAGAGATGTCATTCCAAGTTGAAATTGACCTGGTAGCAAGAGCACACTACTAGCTCATTTAGCTCACTGAAGAATAAAATTATGGGAGACAAGCCACACACTTGTGTGGACTACTCAGAAGGCAGATTCCTATCTGCAAAGGGAAAACTTGTAAAAGGTATACATCTGTTTTGTTTGATATGGTCTTACTCTTTTTTTTTAGTTGTTGAATAAAAGAAAACACAAAGGTTGTGTACTTCTCTGGTACCACATTCTAAGATGCTGATTTCATAGTATTTTGGTAAGCCTTTGAACTAAATATTTTCTTTGTTTCCCTCACCTCCAGATGAAAAAGAGAGGTTTGACCCTACTCAGTTTCAAGACTGTATTATACAAGGCTTAACTGAAACTGGTACTGATTTGGAAGCAGTAGCAAAGTTTCTCGATGCTTCTGGAGCAAAACTTGATTACCGCCGATATGCAGAAACTCTCTTTGACATTCTGGTGGCTGGTGGAATGCTGGGTAAGTGTCTAGGATTTGTTTAAAGTGTGATGCAGGGGTCGGAGAGATAGCATGGAGGTAAGGTGGCTGCCTTTCAAGCAGAAGAACGGTGGTTGGAATCCAGCATCCCATATGGTCCCTCATGCCTGCCAGGGGTGATTTCTTCCTTTTTTTTTTTTTTTTTTTTTTTTTTG
>PVKC010037290.1:0-13023 GCA_004027635.1 Crocidura indochinensis
TTTCCTTTCCTTTCCTTTCCTTTCCTTTCCTTTCCTTTCCTTTCCTTTCCTTTCCTTTCCTTTTCTTTTCTCTTGCTTTTGATTTTTATATCAAACCCCAGCTCTTCACTCAGAAATCACTCCTGATAGGCTGGGGTACCATATGGGAGGTAAGAGGGTTCAACTCTGTTTAGCTCTTTGCAAGGCAAACACGCTACCTGCTGTGCTATCGCTCTGACCCCAGACTCATGTAACTTTTTTTGGTGTATTTGGGGGGGCCACACTCAGTGATGTTCAGAGATTACTCCTGACTATGTGCTCAGAAATCGCTCCTGGCTTGGGGTACCATATAGGATGTCAGGGATTGAACCATGGTCCATCCTACCTTAGCACTGGCAAGGCAGACGCCTTACAGTTCCATGACATAGCTCTGGTCCCATCATTTGGGTTTTTAATATAATTAATCTACTTAAGCATCGTGGTTACAAAATTGTTCATGATTGAGTTTCAGTACACCATCTTCAACAGCACATTTCCTGCCACCACTATCCTCAATTTTCCTCCCACCCACCACACAATTTTAATTCTGATTTCCTAGCAGTACACAAAATATTAAGTAAATTGTTCCTACCTGCCAAGGGGTAGGCTTTGGGGAGGTTGGTAGGCTGATGATCAGTTTGGAGGAAATTTTATAGTCATGGTGGAATATTAAATGCTAGAAATAACTATTATGAACAACTCTGTAAACCAGTGTCTATAATAAAGAAATTCAGTAAAAAAAAAATCCAAATAATAAAAAAAACCCCACAAAAATATTTGGAACCCTGTGTTCATAGCAGCACTATTTACAGTAGCCAAATCATTGATTCAATCTAGATGATCATTAAGCGATGCCTAAATTAAAAAGTTGTGTACTCTATTATTAAAAAGATTAAATTGTGGGGCCAGGGCGGTAGCGCTAGAGATATGGTGTGTTTGCCTTGCCAGCGCTAGCCTAGTACAGACAGTGGTTCAATGCCCAGGCGTCCCATATGGTCCCCCAAGCCAGGAGCGACTTCTGAGTTCATAGACAGAAGTAACCCCTGAGCATCACTGGGTGTGGTCCAAAAACAAAAACAAAAACAAAAAAAAAGATTAAATTGTGTTCTTTTAGGTAATTATTCCTAGATATCCTTGTCATAGTGGTCTCTTCTCTGTCCTAACTACAGTCCCCTGCTCTCCTGCTCTTTTTTTCCTCCTTTTTTCTTTTTAAATTTTTATTTGACCACAGTGGATTACAAATCTTTCACAATAATAATATTAGGTACATGGTGATTTTGAATCAGGAGCATTTCCACCATCAATGTTGTCTTCCCTCCACCCCTGTTCCCAGCAGGCATCCCATATCCCCCAACTTTGCCCCCCAGGGCTGCTAGTATAAGTGGATGTGTCTAGTTTGTTGTAGATTGGGTATCAATTCTGTTGTCATTGACTTTGGATTTGGTGCTAAATTCTGATCATTTTTTTATTTCTACTCAATGTTCATACGACTGTTTTGTCTTGGTGCCCTCCATTATTTCTCCTTCAATTTGTGAGGCAGAACAAGGTGATTCAGGGGCTGGCGTGGTGGCACTAGAGATAAGGTGTCTGCTTTGCCAGCGATAGCTTAGGACGGACCGAGGTTCGATCGCCCGGCGTCCCATATGGTCCCCCAAGCCAGGAGCGACTTCTGAGCCCATAGTCAGGAGTAACCCCTGAGCGTAACTGGTTGTGACCCAAAAACCATAAAAAAAAAAAAAAAAAAAAACAACAAGGTGATTCAAGTTATGTGGTTCTGTTAGAAGGAGAGGGAAAAAAAAAAAAGAAAAAGGGGGTGGAGCAAAAGTCAAACAAGCAAAAAACTGGAGGAGTCCTCCTAGAGGCTATAAATATCAATTTAAGAGAAGAAAAGAAAAAAAGGGGAGAAAAACATAACAACAATACCAAAAAAAAGTCCTTTGAGAACCTCTTGGGATATTCCCTCCTAACTTCCAATAAATACAACATGGGTCATAATACAGTACAAATTGAACTTTCTGAGTTCAAGTCCTCTCTACTATCTTTTTTACTTAGTATCAACACAATCTTTTCAGTACCTCAGGTTAACACAGTAAGGCCACCTTTGATCCTGTTTTTATTCATCACATTTCTATTCTCAGAGCAAAGCGATCAGTAAATTATGTCAACTCTCCTTTGAAAAATAAACAGAATTCAATTTTTTTTAACCATACCACCATATTACCCCTCCTAGTATACTACAATAGTTCCTTAGCCAGTTAACATTTCCTGTTGACTTGTATTTCCCTAAAGAATAACTTTTTGGGGGCCGGGCCGTGGCGCTGGATGTAAGGTGCCTGCCTTGCCTTGTGCTAACCTAGGATGGACCACGGTTCAATCCCCCGGTTCCCCATATGGTCCCCCGTGCCTGCCAGGAGCGACTTCTGAGCGAATAGCCAGGAGTAACCCCTGAGTGTCACCGGGTGTGGCCCAAAAACCAAAAAAAAAAAAAAAAAAGAATAACTTTTCAAGGAACTAAATCTGATCATATCACTTTTCTGCTAGAAATGCTCTAATGGTTTCTTTCTTTTTTTTTCAGTTTTTGGTTTTTGGGTCACACCCGGCAGTGCTCAGGGGTTACTCCTGCTCTACACTCAGAAATCGCTCCTGGCAGGCTCGGGGGTCCATATGGGATGCTGGGATTTGAACCACCGTCCTTCTGCATACAAGGCAAACGCCTTACCTGCATGCTATCTCTCCGGCCTCATCTGATGGTTTCTTATTTCACATGGTCAAAGTAATTTATTATTGTTGTTTGTTTTGGGTCACACCCAGCTTTACTCAGCCTCTGATCTGTGCTCAGATTACTCATGATGGGATTGGGGAACCATGTGGAGTGCTAAGGATAGAATCTGGTTGGCTACTTGCAAGTTAAACACCCAATCTGTTGACAGTTGCTCTGTACCACTTAATTTTTTTTTTAATTTTTAAAGCTACAAAATTCTATATTACCCCCACACTCCTATAACCTTTTAAATCTCTTATTTTCTAACACATCTGCCTCAGGGCCTTTGTGCATGTATAAACTTCACATCTATAGTCTTTTTAACTTGTAATCTCTTAGTATCAGCCATTCCTTAAAATAACTTATTCCATATTATTGTTTAATATATAGCCATAATGTACGTTTCCTTTTCTTTATTATTACTTTTATTTATTTATTATTTATTTATATTTTGGGTTTTGGGTCACATTAGAATGTGCTTAGGTCTTAGTCCTGGTTCTGTACTTCAGGATCATTTCTTATCATATTAAGAACTATATGTAGTTCTTGGGAAACTATATATAGTGTTGCAGATCAAAGCAGGGTGGGCTCTATGCAATAGTACCGACTGTCCTATTGCTCCAGCTCTAGCTTTCACAATATAAAAAAACATTTATCCAGATTAGGACTGGAATAAATGATTTACCCAAAACACATCCAGAAACATGTTGCATTTGTTTATATGTATCTTAAGGCACTTTTTTTTTTTTAATTTTTGGGTTACACTCAGCAGCGCTCAGGGACTCCTCTTGGCTCTATGCTCAGAAATCACTCCCGGCAGGCTAGGGAAACCATAGGGGATGGTGGGATTTAAACCACTGTCCTGCATGCAAGGCAAATGCCCTAACATTGTACTATATCTCCGGCCCCCCACTTTAAATATCTTTTTTTTTTTTGGTTTTTGGGCCACACCCAGTGACGCTCAGGGGTTACTCCTGGCTATTCACTCAGAAGTCGCTCCTGGCAGGCACGGGGGACCATATGGGGAACCGGGGGATCGAACAGCGGTCCGTCCTAGGTTAGCGCAGGCACCTTATCTCCAGTGCCACTGCCTGGCCCCCACTTTAAATATCTTAACAGCTCTTTCTTCTACCACTTTTTTCATATCCTTTGGAATAAACAATTTGTCTTTTGTGTTGTTGATTTCTTGCATTCAAGTTTGTCTTTGTTAGTTCTCCTGATCTAGCTGTCAGATTGAATCTGAGGTTAGAATGGTTAAAATTTTAATTTTTTTGTTTCAATTTTTGAGATCACAATTGGTAGTACTCATAGGTTACTCCTGGCTTAGTGCTTGAGTGTCAGTTCTAGCTGTGTTCATTCAGAGGATCGTGTGGCACTGGGGATCAAACCTGGGCTTCCTGCATGCAAGGTATGAGCTATCTTTCTGATTTTTATCAGCTTAATTTTTCTCCCCCAAAATTTTATAAATAAATCTGTGTTTTGCCTTCGGGCGGTTAAAATGTGTGACTATTTTAGTTTTTGTGATGTTGAGTTTGTTTGTTAGATTCAAATAATGAATTAATTGAATTTTGCCACCAGAGGTCAGGATTTAACTTTAGAAATAGCACCTCAAATATTAATGGGTGAAATATCGTACCCCCCAAAAAATAACACATTAAAAAATAAATTTATGACAAAGAAGTCAAAAGTATATACTCAAGAAAAGAAAGACAAATAGTGTTTGGAAAACTGAACTGTCACATGCAGAAACAAACAATAACTATCAGTATTTAACACTATCATTTTTTAAAGTCAATACAAATTGGATTAAAGCTTAGATATTAATCCCTCAACAAGAAGTTTCTAAATTAACTTGGTTTACTGATTTATTTTCAGAAATAATTTACTTCGTGTTCCTCTGGAAATCTATATTCATTAAGGAAACACAAAGTGATTTGTTGCTACAGAGAAGATTAGCATGGCCCCTGTGCAAGGATGACATGCAAATTCATGAAGTGTTTGATATTAAAAAAAAAAAAGTGATTCATTACATAGAAGGCTACAAGCATCTCCGGAACCTTATCATTTTCTAGTACTGATCCCTGACTTGGAAGCACTAATATATGTATATGTATATATATGTATATGCATATGTATTAAAGATACTGCTTTTAAATAAAGAATTTATAAATATAATATAATATAAATTGAAGAATTTATGTATGTACACATATGTAAATTCTTTAATTGAACGACTGTGAGAAACACAGAGTTGTTCATGACTGAATTTCAGTCATACAATATACAACAGCCTTAACCAGTGCACATTTTGCCCCACCAATGACCCCAGGGAAAGTCTTAAATCATAAAACATATAAAAGAAACAAAGTAAGCCAGACATGGGACCAAAACATCAGAAATACCTTTGGACTCCCAATTATAAAGCAAGAGAAGCAAAGACAAAAATAAGCAAAAGGGACTATATTTAATTAAAAAGCTTTACAGGGAAAAATAAATCACCACATTCACCAAAAATAAATAAAGCAATTAAGAGATGATATTTGTCATTTATATCTGACAAGGGGATAATGTATAAAATAAGTCACACAAAACTTAAAATATAATAACTCAAACCAATTATTAAAACCAAAATAAAACAAAACAAAAATACAGAAATAACCCACAGATATTTGCAAAAAGAACCTCAACATCACTTACCAAACAAAACAAAAAGAAAAACAGAATTAAAAAAAACAAAAACAAAAAAAAACAGGGCCCGGGAGATAGCATGGAGGTAAGGTGTTTGCCTTTCATGCAAAAGGTCATCGGTTCCAATCCCAGTGCCCCATATGGTCCCCTGTGCCTGCCAGGAGCAATTTCTGAGCATGGAGCCAGGAGTAACCCTTGAGCACTGCCGGGTGTGACCCAAAAAACAAACAAACAAAAAAAACAAAACAAAAAAAATAAATAAAAATCACAGAGATATAAGTCCTCATCTGTGAGAATGTTCTGAATACAAAGTTTTGGCAGGGATGCTGGAACAAAGGAACTCTGATACACTTGTTGAGAATGTAAATTGGTACAACATCCACAGAAAATAATATAGAAATGTCTTTAAAAAAATAGCTAGATAGCCAAGAACAAGGTCCAAGCACAGGTGGGCATGACCCGACCTCCCACTTCACTCATAAATAATAAACAAAATTAAAACATGGAATTGCTTTACTACACACAACTAGTATGTGAAAACACTAATTCAAAAAGATAGTCTCACAAATCTGCCCTACAACTGCCAGCATGGCCAGTGGCCCAGATTCACTGCCTCTCCACTTATCTCTACCGCGACCTCTAGCCACCAAACATATCTAGAAAATTTGGAAACTAAAGAGCCAGGAAGGACCACGGTTCGATCCCCGGCGTCCCATATGGTTCACTTTATAATATATATATATATGGACCGGGGAGATTGTTCAGCATCCAGGTGCTCTGGGTGTTGGGTTCAAACCCTGGCACTGTATGTGCCCCTGAATAGCACTGGGTGTAATTTTGAAAGCTCCTGCTTAGTACTGCTACTGTGGCTCTATTAGTTCACAGCTGAGATCACCTGGAGTGACCCTCAGGTTCCCTGAGCATTGTTTGCAAAGCAAAAATAAAAATAAAAAAAATAATAATAAAGGAAAGCTTTTAAGCAAATGCTCTGTATTATCAAATATGATTTCATTAAAATTCATAGTGGTGAGCTAAGTTAAACTTTTGGAGTGTGATGAGTGGAATATTACAGCAGACTTTGGGGAAATAAGTTTCTTTCAAGTAAGCAAATATTTTATTGCTGAATTTTAGTTTACTTGAGAAGTAGTTAACTGTTATATTCTTCAGAAATAAGTAGAGTTGAGAAATACACCATCTGGATCTGAAGGAAATCTAGGAATGCATGACATCAGACAATTGACATCTGAACTTCAAATAGATCAACATTTTGGTACATATCAATCATATACTTGAAATAAGAAGGATAGCTAATATAATCTTCAGATTTATTGTGAGAATATTTGCTTTGAAGAGATGTGCAGTTCCTTTTATTGTTATACGTCACTATATTGACATGATTTATGATTAAATAGTCTAGTTTCTATGTCCTTATGATATATATCTAACTAATGTAAATTTTAACTAATATCTAACTGATAACTAATGTAAATTTTTAGTCAACGTAAATTTAATTAATGTATATCTAATTAATGCAAATATCTAATATAAAATCTAACTAATGTAGATTTTTAGTCAATGTAAATTTAACTAATGTATATCTAATTAATGTAAATATCTAATATAAAATCTAGCTAATGTAAATTTTACTTGGAAGTTTTAAAATGCTCTATTATTTTTCTTTACAGCAAGTTACTAGAATTATTTTTAAGAGATATAGCTTTATTCCAAATTATGTGATATTAAAACTTGAACATTCTAAATCATCTTATTTGTTGTGCAGTTAGGTTGAAAATTGGAAATATTTGGTAGCTTATTAAAACAGATTATAGAGAAATTTCATTCAGTAGTTTGTAAATAGAAACAAAACTGCAGAGTTTGTAAATTAATAAGAAAATTTCATTCTATTATTACATTTTTTATTAGTTGGAACATAAACTACATTATATTTAAAGAAGGATGAAACAGTGCCCTGAAGTTGTATTGGGTTAGATTAAAAGCTTTGTGTATAAAGATTAAATGAGGTTTATTATTTATTTATAATGAATAACATTCAAATGTTCTGTTTTCAAAATGCTTCCAGAATAATGAATCAGATAATTAGCGATCATAGTAAATTATGTTAATTATTCTTGCATGCTCCTGGGTCCACACATGATGCTGGGGGTCTAATGTGATGCTTGGGCTCTAACCTGGGTAAAGACCTTACCCACATCACCTAGTTCATAGGTGTTGTGCAGTGATAAAGATCTAAATCAGAGAGGGGAGGGGTAAAAATGGAGAATTTCAGAAAGACTATTGGTTTCAGTTCTCAAGAACATAGGAGTCATCTAAAAGTTAGATGAAAGCAAATTTAAAGCAAAAGAATCAAATGTGAGAGCCAGGAGATTCGAATAGCCCATATTCTAAAATTCTTGCCAGACGTATATACAGGGAATTGTAGTTTTACTAAAACCCAACAAACAAAACATAAACAAAGTTTTGATTATATCTATAACAAAAACAATGGATGCTTTTGTGCTTCAAAGTTTCATAACTAAAAGTGTCATTTAAGTGACTTGGGCAGATGAATCAGGCCCTCATCTTTTTTAACTAGAATTTCTATCGAGGAGTTTTTCTTAATTTCATTTAAAATTTTACTTAGGAGTTGGAACGATTGTACAGAGTTGCCTTGCACATAGTCAACCTGGGTTTGATATCTGGCATCCTATTTTGTCCCTGAGCCCCATAGGAGTAATTTCAGTGTGCAAAGCCAGGAATAACACTTGAGTATTGTTGGACGTGGTCCCCAAACCAAAACAAACCAAAATTTCATTTCAAGTTTGAAGAAATATTTCAACATATTTGTTCATTTATGTCCTTTGCTGGAATAACAAAAATTATTTATAGTAAAATAGTTATTTAAGGGGGCCCGGGAGATAGCATGGAGGTAAGGCGTTTGCCTTTCATGCAAAAGGTCATCGGTTCGAATCCCGGTGCCCCATATGGTTCCCCGTGCTTGCCAGGAGCAATTTCTGAGCATGGAGCCAGGAGTAACCCCTGAGCACTGTCGGGTGTGACCCAAAAACCAAAAAAAAAAAAAAAAAAGTTATTTAAGCCTATGAACATTGAATACTTACCTTTTTTTTTTTTTTTAAATGATTTTGGGGCCATACCCCGGTGGTGCCCAGGGGTTCTTATATCTGCACTTAGAAATTATCCGTGCATGCTCTGGGGACCATATGTGATGTTGGGGGTCTAATGTGATGCTGGGGCTCTAATCTGGGTAAAGACCTTACCCACTGCTCTGTACTATGACTCCAGCTCCTATTTTCAACTGATAGAAAATTATCAAGTTCTTGAAAGTTAATTCTCACTAATTGAGTGAGACTAAAGACTGATTTGTGTCCTTTCAAAGGCATTCATTGAGGAGCCAAAGCGGCGGAGCAAGCAGTAGGGCATCTGCCTTGCATATGCTAGCCTAGGATGAACCTTGGTTAGATCCCCTGGAGTCCCAATAATCAGGAGCCATTTCTGAGGGGATAGCCAGGAGTAACCCCTGAGCGTCACCTGGTGTGGCCCCCAAACGAAACCAAAACAAAACAAACAACAACAACAACAACAAGAAAAACAAAGGCCTTCATTGAGGCCCAATTCCTAACCAGCAAAGATTAAACTAGGCCTTCAAGTTAAATGGAACCAATATGATTAGTAGTTATTTAGAGATACTAGAGAGTTTCTGTTTACAATGTATAGAAGACCATTATCAACTGTGCTATTCTTTCTGTCCCAGCTTTTAAAATAACCTAACCCAGGGCAGAATAATAGCACAGAGCATTTATCTTGCAAATGGCTAACCCTGGTAGGTCCTTGCATCCCATATGATCCCGGGATCCCATCAGGATTGATTCCTGCTTACAGAGCCAGGAATAAACCCTGAGTACTGCCAGGTATACCACCTACTCCCCAATCCCCCACTAACAAAATAACCAAATCCATTGGCATCTTGATCTTGGTCTTCTTGGTCTCTAGAATTGTGAGAAAATATGTTGTTTTTACCCAACATCTGGTATTTATTATGGTATGCTGATAAACAAAGAAATGATGGGATTATCGTGAATCAGTCTTGATTATTTTTGTATCTGTCATTGCAGTGATATATTTGATAAATATTATGCAATTGAGTGAAATTATGAGTTTTTATCATGCATATTGCAAAAACTAGGTGTATAAAAACTACTTGATATTTTGAAAGAGAGAATAATAGTAAGCCTTTAACAAAAAAATGTGTTGACTTAGTTGTGGATAAAATAACTGCATAAGAATCCTTCTTTCTCTCTGCTTTATTCAGGATCCCTTGTGTCTTAAAAGTAAAATTCAGGGGCTGGAGAGATTGCATGGAGGTAGGCCTTTTGCCTTGCATATAGAAGGATGATGGCTTGAATCCTGGCATCCCATATGGTCCCCCGAGCATACCAGGAATGATTTCTGAGTGCAGAGCCAGGAGTAACCCCTGAGTGCTGCCGGATGTGACCTCAAAAAACAAAAAACAAAAAAGTAAAATTCAATTAATATTTTCTGTCAACTAACTTTTCACAAGAAAAGTTTGAAATTTTAATACCTCATTTTGTTAATGACTGATATTTATAAAATATTAAATTTATATATTATTTTCACTTTTGGTATGAAATAATATGAATGACATAATATAAGGTCGTTAATTTTATTTATGTAATTGATTAAATCAACAATGACTTAGTACTATTAAGAACTAAGAATTGGGGGCCCGGGAGATAGCATGGAGGTAAGGCGTTTGCCTTTCATGCAAAAGGTCATCGGTTAGAATCCCGGTGCCCCATATGGTCCCCTGTGCCTGCCAGGAGCAATTTCTGAGTGTGGAGCCAGGAGTGGCCTCTGAGCACTGCCGGGTGTGACCCAAAAACCGAAAAAAAAAAAAAAAAAAAAGAACTAAGAATTGTAGTGTGATGGCAAATTAAAAGTGGGTCTCCTATCTTGAAAGATGAACTCTGATGTAGTTCTGGACTGATAAGAAAAATCTATGTGTAAGGCATGATGAACAAAGAAGATATATATCTATATATCTTGGGTAGTATGGCAAAGTCCTTTCTCTCGCACATTAAATTTGGAATGTCAATACTCTATGAAATTTGAACCCATGAATTACGCTTTAAAATAAACATATATAATTACATGTGCCAACCCTTTTTAAGAAGTTTGGTGCACTTGGTTCTTAAGCAATATGATTATCTTAAAATTTAAAAGAATTTTTTTTAATGTTTGTAGGAGGAAAAGAAAGAGAGTATGTTGTAGAGAGGAGAGTGATTATAAAGGGTAAACTAAAGTGGGAAGTAAATTAGCCAGTAAGTACTTGGAATGACTGAAGAATAAACATTTTGCTATGTTTACATTTGAATTAGGGAATATTTTAAGTACCTGGGTTTTACTTAATCCTGTTTCCCAAAGCAGTAATGTTCTCCATATTTGTATAGCAGTCTAAGGAAGTCAAGCAAGGTAGACTGCCAGCAGTGAGGTTAAATTAAGTTTTCTTTTCTATTTGTTACAAAATTAAAGTAGTTTGCATTGGGATTTAAGAAACATATCTTTTTCCTTCAAAAACTTTAGTATAAACTCAGAAACCTTGAACTATAAGATTAAAAACATTCCATGTTTGGTTTTTAAAAGAAGAGTTACATTAACATGATGGTAAAAAGAACTTCACTTTTAAATGTCAAAAAAGATAGTAATTTATTGTGCAAGCTATTAAAACATATTATAGATCCATTTAAAGCAATGTTTCAAGAGAAAACCTCTTTTTTTTTTTTTGGTTTTTGGGCCACACCCAGTGACACTCAGGGGTTACTCCTGGCTATGCGCTCAGAAGTCGCCCCTGGCCTGGGGGACCATATGGGGCACGGGGGATCGAACCGCAGTCCGTCTAAGGCTAGCACGGTAAGGCAGGCACCTTACCTCCAGCGCCTCCTCCCGGCCCCAAGAGAAAACCTCTTGCTTTGTGCATGTAGTTATTCTGATACCCAACTCGATGACCTATTACCCAACTCTAATACTACTTTCACTAAAATACCTTTAGTCTTCCACACAAATTTGGTAATGCCTTTCTTAGTATTCTCACATAACACTATCGTAGCACCTATAACATTTTAGGATGGTTCTTTGTCAGGTACCTCCATTTATTATATTATAGTTCTATAAAAGCAAACTCTTTTACTAGCAGTTGTATTTAAGTTTCCAGTTAAGTGCTGGCTAAAAGTAGACAATTAGTATTAAATAAATCTCCTTCTTCTATTCTAGCTAAATCTCTTACCTCATTTTTCTAGGAACTGGTCATGAATATCCCAGCTTCTTGTGTTTAAAACATTTTCCTTTTTTTTGGAATGAGCTTCACTCTTCTTAGTAAATCTCATGAGTCCTTCAGTTTATCATGTTTTGTTGTTTCCCAGGAGATTAAAGGCCTGGGTGACCACTTTTCCTTGGAAATTTTCAAACATTTATTTTATTTTTTTAAAGAATGCAATACCTCTCTAATGATTCCTCAACTATTTTATGTCATGCTTTATTTCCCTTTGTTATTTCATGGCCTCATATAGTGCTCTATTCACAGAAACTAGCCAACAATAAGTAATGTGTGATAATGAAGGAGGTGAATATAACTAATCTGATAACAAGGAAATTTTTGATGAAGACACTCATGTTAAATCAGCTTTTAAATTGTTCACAATGGACAAACAGGACCAACATTTCCAACTTATCTTGTAACATAAGATAATGTTACAAGACCCTATCTCCCATTCGAAGCCAGATTTTTAAAAATTTAATAGTTTTATTAGTAAAGTACTTCCCATTAATACTTCACAATAAATATATAAGCACAAAAGTAAGTACAATAAGGATTATAACTATCTGTGTGTCAGTTTAGGTAGGTTATATTTCGTAAAGTATTCCTTGGTTATCTGAATTGCACAGACTGTGAAGTCAAATTATATACTTAATTATTGTAGTATTGTTGATCTTTAAATTGACCATAATCTGAAATCAAACTTTTGCAGTTCACTTCGTATCTGTTTTTGGCTTTTAGCTTTTGTCCCACACCTGGTAGTGGTCAGGTGTTACTACTGGCTCTGCTCTTAGAAATCACTTTTTCGGCGCGGATAAATAACACAGCGGCGTTTGCCTTGCAAGCAGCCGATCCAGGATCAAAGGTGGTTGGTTCGAATCCTGGTGTCCCATATGGTCCCCCCTGCCTGCCAGGAGCTATTTCGGAGTAGACAGCCAGGAGTAACCCCTGAGCACTGCCGGGTGTGGCCCCAAAACCAAAAAAAAAAAATCACTTTTTCAGGGGTTGGAGTGATGGCACAGCGGTAGGGCATTCATCCTGCAAGTCAACATAACCTGGTTTGATTCCGGGCATCCTATATGGTCCCCAGTGCTTGTCAGGAGTGATTTCTGAGTGCAGAGCCAGGAATAACCCCCGAGTGCCACTGCGTATGACACAAAATCCAGAAATAAAGGAAAGAAGGGAGGGAGAAAAGAAGGAAGGAAGG
>PVKC010037291.1:0-13017 GCA_004027635.1 Crocidura indochinensis
CCTGGAACATAAGAGGGACAGTCATGGATCCCTGACAGCTTTGAAAAGCCCACAGGTTATGTTTACCAGAGGTTGCCAAGTTGACAGACCCAGTATCTGGTTCCAGACTTTCTTTAAGAATGACAAAATGAGGGGGCCGGGCGGTGGCGCTAGAGGTAAGGTGCCTGCCTTGCCTGCGCTAACCTAGGACGGACCACGGTTTGATCCCCCTGTTCCCCATATGGTCCTCTGTGCCTTCCAGGAGCAACTTCTGAGCGAATAGCCAGGAGTAACCCCTGAGTGTCACCAGGTGTGACCCCCCCCCAAAAAAAAAAGAATGAAAAAATGATTAGATAGCTCAATGGAGACTCTGCTGTGTGTCTGAAGCATGGCAGACATCTTGGGCCTTGTCTCTGCTTGCTTTGGCCTAGAAACTTTGATCCTCTCTGGATCCTTCCCAGAGGACTTGCCTTTTCCTGAGGTGAGTCTTCCCCGCCCAGAGACTGTGGAACTAGCTGACTCTGCTGTGTGTCTGAAGCACGGCAGACATCTTGGGCCTTCTCTTTGCTTGCTTCGGCCTGGGAACTTTGATCCCCTCCAGCATCCTTCCTGAGTGTTCGCCTTCTTCTGAGGTGAGTTGTCCCACTCACAAAGGGTGGAGCCAGAGGAGTGCAGCCATGCACTCCACCTAGCCAATGAATACCACCACAATACAAACGTGATAATGGGGAAACAACGTAGGCCAACATCAGGCATAGAGAATGATGATGGCAGCTCTGATGTCCTTAAAACGGCCAACCATCTAATTATTCTCTCAGATATGAAGTTTAGAGAAGAAATATGGACAATGTTCACAGAACTCAAAGAAAGCATAGATTGAGTTGAATGGAACACTAATAAGAATCAAGAGAATATGAAGATAGAAATCTGAAAACTCCAAACTGAAATAACAGGTCTGAAAAGCTCAGTAGATGAATTGAAAACCTCAATGGAAAGCCTCTCCAATAGGGTAACAGCAGCTGAGGATAGAATTAGTGAGGTAGAAGATGAGATGCATAACAACTCCGTAAAGCAGAAGAGATTAGTAAAATGCCTTTTTTTTTTTTGGTGGTTTTTGGGTCACACCTGGCAGTGCTCAGGGGTTACTCCTGGCTCCAAGCTCAGAAATTGCTCCTGGCAGGCACGGGGGACCATATGGGGCACCAGGATTCGAACCGATGATCTTTTTGCATGAAAGGCAAATGCCTTACCTCCATGCTATCTCCCGGCCCCGGTAAAATGCCTTAAAGCAAATGATCAGACAATGAAAAAATTACTCAAAGAATGTGAACAGGGCCCGGAGAGATAGCACAGCTGCATTTGCCTTGCAAGCAGCCAATCTAGAACCAAAGGTGGTTGGTTCGAATCCCGGTGTCCTATATGGTCCCCCGTGCCTGCCAGGAGCTATTTCTGAGCAGACAGCCAAGAGTAACCCCTGAGCACTGCCAGGTGTGGCCCAAAATCAAAAACAAACAAAAAAGAATGTGAACAGATGAAAATAGAAGTCTTTGATAAGCTCAACATAAACAACTTAGAAATCATCGGAATCCCAGAGACCCAGGAAGAAAATCCTCAGGAAGAATCAACAGTCAAGTACATCATTGCAGGGAAACTACCAGAGCTAAAGACTACATGCAACCAAATCCTACATGCCCAAAGAGTACCAGCTAATAGAGAGCTCAATGGGCTGAGCACATGCTCTGCCTGCCTAAAGCCTGGGTTTGCTTCCTAACACCACAGAGTCCTCTGATCACTGCCAGATATGGCCCAAAAGCTAAACAAAAAATCAGAAACAAAAAGGGATGATAATCCAGGGTCAGGTTGATGGCTGAAAGGACTGAAGTATGTGCTTTGCTGTGGGAGGTTTAAGGTAATCCCTGGCACCACATGATCTCTCAGCACTGCCAGGTATGAGTATCCACAGCCCTTCCCCATTAAAGCATGACAATCTCATTCTTATCACTTCAGTTTTTTTCCTCTTTATTTCTCATCAAAAAATTGAGGGCATAGAACCAAAATTTCATAATTTTTTTTTTTTTTTGGTTTTTGGGCCACACCTGGTGACGCTCAGGGGTTACTCCTGACTATTCGCTCAGAAGTCGCTCCTGGCAGGCATGGGGGACCATATGGGGAACCGGGGGATTGAACCACGGTCCGTCCTAGGTTAGCACAGGCACCTTACCTCCAGCGCCACCACCCGCCCCAAAATTTCATGATTTTTATGTCTATTACCTCCTACATAGAAGTCAATTTTAAATTCCAGGTCTCAGTCTGCATGATAATAAGATGTTCTCTAGTGTCTCAAACTTGACATTTTAGTTTCTACTAACTTAAAAGTGATTATTTTAAAACTCTATCATCAGGGATTGTGGCAATGACTCAGTGGTCAGAAGCACATGCTTTGCCCACATTGGTTTGAACCCTGGTGCTCCATAACTTCATAAACACCATGGGGGCCGGGCGGTGGCGCTGGAGATAAGGTGCCTGCCTTGCCTGCGCTAACCTAGGACGGACCGCGGTTCGATCCCCTGGTTCCCCATATGGTCACCCGTGTCTGCCAGGAGCGACTTCTGAGCGAAGAGCCAGGAGTAACACCTGAGTGTCACTGGGTGTGACTCAAAAACAAAACAAAAAACAAAACAAAAAAACATAAGCACCACTGGTTGTGGCTTGGAGACCCCTGAGCACCACTGTATGCATTTCTGATGGTCTCCATTGCTACAGCTCTCAGGAAGTTCTGTATGTCAGACCCAAGCACTAAATCCCTGACCCAGTTCACTAAGTTTCACTGGGAGTAGCTACTTCCACCCCCTCCATAACACAAAAATATTTTCAAAATTGTTTAAGCTGTATTTCTATCTCTGTTTCAAAAAGATGTTGAAACTTGTTATTGTGAACTGCTAGTTTTAAGTTTCTGAGTTCCATTAGAATTCATGGCTGGTATATTTCATTGTCTGTGTACTAAATAATTTCTCACCCATCAAATAGAAAGACCAGCACTAATGAACAAACAAGAGGCAATTTAAAAAGAGAGAGAGAGTCAGACATTGGAGAAGAGAAAAAGGCTTAAAATGAAGTTGGCTACTGCTCATCCTAGACTGAACCCCAATGAAGAGGAGAGAGAAGCAAGGACAATATAGATATAATGTTTTTGCTATTGTGAAATATTTACCCGATAGTGCTAGGGGCACAGTGCAGTCCCCGAAATAGGACCCCGGGCCAATACACTACAAGGTTTGTACTCTACCATTAAAGCCACATCCCCAGTCTGAACTGATAAATTTTACTTTGTTTATTTGAGGGATGGGTGAACACCCAAGTGTTGCTTTGGGATTAGGGACCTCACCCAGAGATGCTCAGTCTGGTGATGTGGCCTGGTAATTTTGAACAGCTGGTGCTGGGGAGGGGGTGTCACATCTGGCAGTGCTTGGGGAAACGGAGTTCACACTGTCCCAGGGATGGAAATCAAAGCTTATATTTGATAATCCATTAAATGTGAAGTTTACAGGCTCAGAGTTTGTTTTTGGCAAACATAAAATCACTGTGATAACAGTATGGCTTCTCTAATGGGAAGGAGGTTGAGCAGCTGAACTCTGTGCCAAAATCAAACAAACAAACAACTCCCCAAACATAGTCTATTTAATATTAAAACAAGAATTAATGTTATGTGTAGGGAGAAGATGAGATAAAAAAAGTCATAAGCAAAGAATGAGTACTCTGTTAATAAGTGCAATAAAAAAGTTATGCAATACAGGGGCTGGAGCAATAGTACAGCTGGCAGAGGGCTTACAGAAAATGAGCCATGCAGCTCTAATTGTGCCCAGCATTTATTCTCTGAGTGCTTTATGTAGATGAGCACATTTAATCCTAACAGCAACCCTGTGAAATAGCAGCTACAGATCCACAAACACTTAGAGCCTGATTGTTTTAGAATTTTTTTTCAGATTATATTTTTATTTATTAATGTATTGTGTTTTACTTTTGAGCATACCTGCTTGTGCTCAGGGCTAGTCTGGGCTCAGTGCTCAGGGATGGCCCTTGGTAGGGCTCAGGGGACTTATGTGCTATTGGTGTGGGGTATAAAATCAGTCAGTCACATATAAGGCAAGTGCTATAAATGCTATGTTCTCTCTCCAGTTCCTGGAATTTTGTTTGTTTGTTTGTGGACCATACCTGGAAGCCCTCCTGACTCTGCACTCAGAAATTACTCTTTTTTTAACATTTTTTTTTTTTTTTGGTTTTTGGGCCACACCCAGTGACGCTCAGGGGTTACTCCTGGCTATGCGCTCAGAAGTCGCCCCTGGCCTGGGGGACCATATGGGGCACGGGGGATCGAACCGCGGTCCGTCCAAGGCTAGCGCGGTAAGGCAGGCACCTTACCTCCAGCGCCACCACCCAGCCCTCAGAAATTACTCTTGATAGACTCAGGGTTCATATGGAATGCCTGGGATCAAACCCAGGTCAGGCGCTTGGAAACCAAACTCCCTACCTGCTGTGCTATTGCTCTTGTCCCATTTGTCAGATTTTTTTAAAGGGTAATGTGGTCCCCTGAGCACCAGCAGGGTTAGGGTATGAGCACAGAGCTAGGAGTAAGCCTTGAGCATTTCCGGGTAGCCTGAAAAACAAACAAAAATAACAATTGTGCCCATGTTTTATATTATTAACATTCCCTGTGTGATATGAGGCAACATCTACCAGCTGATATATTTTCCTACAGAGAAACGGGTGGAAGGTCAACCTAGCTTTGAAAATGAATCTAGGAATGGTCTCACCTCTACACAGATCAAGTTTTATCACCAAATCATTTGTAAAAAAAAAAAAAAAGTCTATTTTTTGCAAGTTTCCTTAGTTCTTAGAACTATGGTCTTTTTTTTTTTTTTTTTTTGGTTTTTGGGTCATACCCAGCAGTGCTCAGGGGTCACTCCTGGCCCCATGCTCAGAAACTGCTCCTGGCAGGCACGGGGGACCATATGGGGCACTGGGATTCGAACCGATGACCTTTTGCATGAAAGGCAAACGCCTTACCTCCATGCTATCTCCCGGGCCCCAGAACTATGGTCTTTTAACAAACAAAAAATAGCTTAGTAAACCTTCAGACAATGACTTAGTGACCCTATTATGATATTACAATTTTCAGAAACTTTCTTTTAAATAAGCTTTTATAAATAATTTCATTACCATTCTGTTGTAACAAGAAACGTTAAATGAATTGTCCATATATGCCAAGGGACAGTCTTAGGGATGGGACAGTAGGGACAATGGTGGAGGCAAAGTTACACTGGTGGTGGGATTGGTGTTGGAAAATTGGATGTCATAAATATCTGTATTATGAATAACTTTGCAAACCATCATGTTTAAATAAAAAAATTAAATCTATGGTTTTGTGTTGTTCTTCCCATTTTATGTATTCAAATAAGTGAGATGAAATCAGTGAGAAAATGAGGCACAGGGAGATCATGGGAGCTGTTCCTCAAATGCCACCAGGTAACTCAAATGGCATGGCTGTGCTTGGTCCAGAGCACTCTGGCTCTGGACAGTCCTCTCAGCCTCCTGCCTCTCAGCCTGTCCAGTGACAGCTCTTACCTCACATGTAAGCAGGGAGATCAGTTCATGCCCAGCACATATTTTGCAAGTATCTGACTGGTGTGGTCCCCAAAACCCCCAGGACCCCCAGATCTGTGCCAGAGCTG
This sequence comes from Crocidura indochinensis, assembly GCA_004027635.1. Classification (NCBI taxonomy): domain Eukaryota; kingdom Metazoa; phylum Chordata; class Mammalia; order Eulipotyphla; family Soricidae; genus Crocidura; species Crocidura indochinensis. The sequence goes on from PVKC010037291.1 coordinate 5,709, forward strand.
TTCTGGAAGCCTTAGTTGGCAGGGCCTGTGCAGAACTGTTATCATCAGGTCCTAACCCTTAACTTCCACCCTCTGGGGCTGAATCAATGATATTGGCCGTGGGACTCCTAAGCACTACCTGAGAAGCCTGATAATATAAAAAGAATTCCAGGGGCTAGAGAGATAATATAGCAGGTAAAGCACTTGCTTTGCATCCAGCTATTCCTGGTTTGATTCCCAGCACTCCAAACCTACCAGGAGTGAGAGCAGAACTGGGAATAATCCCCGAGTACCTCTCGGTAGAGCCCCAAAACAAAACAAAATGAACAAACAAAAATTAATTCTAGTGCCAGAACAAAAGCACAGTGGGTAGGGTGTTTACCTTGCATGCAATCAACCTCGGTTTGATCCCCAACATTTCATATAGTCCCTCATGTTTGCCAGGAGTAATTTCTGAGTGCAGAGCCAGGAGTGACATCTGAGCTCTGCCAGTTGCGACCCTCTCAAAAAATTTATATTAACACATCAATGCCACTTCCTGTCTATGCAAAGTTCTGATCAAGGCCCCAAAGAGAGTTCTCCTTTGACATCTTTCATTCTCTTCCTTAGTATCTGCCTACTAGGGCACTTCCTGCTAAGTCACAACACCAAGCTCACCTCTAATCCTTTTTCCATTCCTTTCTGGAAGAATAAATTCCCCCAAATAAGTCTGGCTGGCCCCTTTGCCCTCTGTCATTTTAAATTTTTTTTTATGAAGTTAGAGATGTTTGATCAGAACACTCTCTGGGCAAATCTATTCCTATATTCTATTCCAGAATCCTCTTGCAAGACTCACCCTCAGCTTGCCATAAGATCTCATTTACCAGCTCAGAGGAGATCAGAAACCATGTTCCATCATATTGCATCATTATTTGGGTGGAGGGCCCACACCTGGTCCCACTGAGTCAAACTTTGACTGGGGCTTTCTCCTGGCTCTGTGCTCAGGGTTCACTCCTGGCAGTATTCAGATGACCTTATGGGGTTCTGGGGACTAACTTTGGATTGGCCACTTGCAAGGCAACTTCATTCTGGAAAAGCAGCTTTTCCCTTCACATTTATGTTCTTTTGTTTTTCTTCAGGGAAATTTGTGTAAACAGAAGAAAAGGGGCATCGCTTCTCAGCCTTTTGGCTAAGATCAAGTGTAGAAGAAAAGGGGCAAGGTTCAGTACCCTGGTTAGTATATGGGGCGTACATCCAGGCTGCAGGGGCCTCCTGACATTTCTGTTCATTCTCTCCCTCTTCATGCTGAAAGTGGCAGAAAGTAGAGGGACCACCCATCCACGCATGTGTTTAGGCGGTTGTCAGGACACCTGGCTTGTGCCCACACTGTGTTTATGCTAGACGCCTTGATGACTTCTGAAGGGGAGGGAGTGTTAGTCACTGTTCTAGAAACCAGAAGTCAAAGTTCTCCCTGAGAAATTCATGCAGAGAGGAGCTGGAAAGATCGCACAGGGGTTAGAGCAAAGGCCTTGCAGGTAGCCAACCCAGGGTCAATCCCTGGTACTTATGATCTCCTAAGTGTCACAGGATGTAGCCCTGAAACCTTTAAGCATCACTCGGGTGACCAAGTAATTTTGAACATTGTAGGACTGAGCAACACTGCATCCTTGGACCCTAGCATTGTACCGCTGGTCCTGTGGCAGGACGCTTCCCCTCCCCCCATGGCACAGTGAGTATTTTGGGGCACGCCATTTCCAAATAAATATATAAACACGGAGAAAGAATGAAAAAAGAAACGGTCCAGAGAGATGGTACAGGAGGTAAGTAAGGACTTGCCTTGGCTGCAACTCTGGTTCAAATTCTTGACTACATAGTTGGTCCCTAAGCACCACCAGGGGCCACTCCTGAGCACAGAGCCAGAAAAAAATTCCCTGCCCCCAGTGGGGTATGGCCTAATCTCCACTCTTCCTTCTCTTCAAAAAAGAAATAAAAAGAGAGTTAAGGGCCACAATCTACCTGTGAAACCGTAAGTGGGAGCAAAAAGAGGCTGAGGAGAGTGGAATATTTAGCCCTCAGCTCCTCCACCTCACTTTTGATTTCCAGGTCTCAGCTGAAGGGAACTGCATGTAACCACAGGCCCTGGGGACTCAGCCTCCAGCTTGAATGGCTGTGGCTGGTGGCCTGGTGTGGGCTCTGAGTAGCAGGTGCCTTTGTGGGGAATAAAGGGAGAAAACCCACTCCACTCTTGGGGCTGTGAATCCCATGAACTGTGCATGGCTGCCTGGTCTATTTCTAGGCATCCACAGGAAATAGAGGTAGTGAGGTAGTGGGATTTGTGGGAAGACTAGAAGAAAAGAATAGCTGGGAAATAATACTTTGTGATATTTGGTGACCTGGGGGGGTGGAATTTAAGCTTCACATACCAACTAGTAGAATAAACCACAAGACAAGAGACAATGATGGCAGAATATAAGATATTTGAGTTGTAAGTGAATTGTTCTCAAATCAGTGCTTTTGTGAACCAGAGGATTCCCCCCAAATCATGCAATAGCTCTTGTGCCTGAGAGACCGCCTGTCTCCATTCAGCCCAGGCAGCTGGTAGACGAGGTTGAGGGGGCAAAGATTTGCCAAAAAATAAGACCAGTATTGGAGAAGGGAGTTTTCCTATATAATATATTGGGGGATGGGATGGGGCAGTGGTGGAACATTTGTGCTCCCCCTTCCCTCGATAAAGCACATGCTGTTCTTCAATGTGCTTTGCTTTTCCTTGGCTTCTTTTCTTCTCAAGAGGAAGGGCAGAGCAACTCTAATTGCAATGCAACCAGACCAGGTAACGATAATTTGGGATTATGTTAAAACTCGAAGTGTCTAATGATGGATGAGTCATATGTCAGGAAGTAACAAAAGCTCTTTAAGCAAGAGCTACCTGGCTACACTTCATTAATTTCTGGCGTTTAAACCTAGGATAACTGGATTTAAAAGGTTAATTCCTATGTACAATTCCTTATAATAGATTTTTGCCCCTGACTCTCCTCTCTTCCCCCTTTCATTATCTGTTAGGCTTTACTTTTTTTTAAATAAGGGGGGAAATAAAGGAAGGGATAAAGTGAAGCAAGGAAGCCCTTAATTTATTAATTAGAAGTTTTTGCAGCAAGACTTAATTTCAAGGTCTTTGTTACTGCCAGATGATGAAGGGAAGGATAGTGCTTTTTGCAAAGGGATTTATTGTGCATATTGTGCAATCAGTACATATTACAGGAATATGACTCTTGAGGAGCCAGGCAAGCAGGACTCTTGGGAGGGCTGTGGGAGCTGAGGTCAGGCAGGAGCAAACATCTGACTAGGAGGGACTGGAAACCACCTTGGTCAGCTAAGAAATTGCAGCTAAGAAGGACTCAGTGAAAACTAGGTGGTTTCCAATTCGAGGCTGGGATTTGGATGGGAAGAGTTCAGCTGGTTTATTGAGACAAGAAAGGCTCCAGACTTGAATCTGCTTAGGTGGTCCAGAGGACAATGACTGTGATGACAGAGGTGATCATAAAGAGCAGATAGAGGCGGAAGAGCAGGGTGTCCATCATGTGGCTAAATAGCACCCACAGGTTGACCAGATGTCTCTTCTGAGCCTCCTCTTCCTGTTGGGCCTTGGTTGTCCCAACATTTCCATTCAGCTCTGTCTCTCTGGGTCTGGCCTCCTTTCCTACCATCTCCACAGGCTCTTTCACATCTGCAGAGAAAGAGGCTGAATTGTGGGTTCCTCAGGGTTGAAGGGGTTGTGGAAGGAAGCAGAGAAGTGGAAGAACTAGAAGAAAGATATGGATCACTTACCAGGCAAATGAGAGGGAGGGATATCCAGGTCCCTGTTTCTCTTCTGGGGTGCAGTGGGGCAACCTTTCCAGGGACTAGTGCAGTAGATGAGCATATAGTAGAGCCACGGAGGCATGGGTGGTGGCTGAGTGTTGGCCAGATGGAGTAGGTAGGTTATAAAGATGGTCTCCAGCAGACTGACCACCATCAGGGACAGGCACAGGGAAAAATAGACACCTAGTGGGTGGGGAAACTGGAGTGAGGCACTGCCTAAGACTTCCTGTTTCCTCCTTCTTGAGGCCCCTTTGCTAGGATCTCTCACTTCATTCTTGTTCCTTGGGCCCTTCCTCCCCCACCCTAACTCCCTTGATTTATCCTCTCAATAAAACAAAGGGTCATACTGATAAGGGGGGTGCCAGTGTCCGGCAGTAAGTCATTCATCATGAGTAGGAAGACATTGTAGCCCAATAGAAGGGTGATCTTGAAAGGTGCCCGGTTTTCATTCTCAGCTGGCAAGTAGAAGCTGAGAGCATCGATGGCCACCAGAAAGCCACTGGGCACCAAAAGGTTGATGACATAGAGGCTGGGCCTGCGTCTGATGGCCACCTAGTAAGGAGAAGAGAAGGAGCAAGCAAGGAGGACACTGGAGTTGCCAAGATAATGAAGAGAAATAGCTTTCTCGGGGGCCGGGCAGTGGTGCTGGAGGTAAGGTGCCTGCACTAACCTAGGACGGACCGCGGTTCGATCCCCGGTTCCCCATATGGTCCCCTGTGCCTGCCAGGAGCAACCAATTTCTGAGCATGGAGCCAGGAGTAACCCCTGAGCACTGCCGGGTGTGACCCAAAAACCAAAAAAAAAAAAAAAAGAAAAGAAAAGAAAAGAAATAGCTTTCTCCAGGTCACTATAGAAAGGGAGGGTGATCCCCACAGTCTTTCTCTGTAGCAGAGTTATCTTAAATAACTGCTCTCAACTTTCCATGCTCTAATCTGCCATACTGTAACCAATGGGCTATATCATGCCTTTTTTCTGAGTTCTTAACTTGGTCCTTTTAAACATATATCTCTTAAATCTGCTCTTAACAAAATGGTGAGTCCTGATTCTATAGTGGGTGGCTGTGCATTTTATCTTCCTATTTCCCTACTGCTTTCCTTATTCAGGTGTATGCCCCAGGGATTTTGCTAATGAATATCATGGACCAGTGTATGGGGAGCAAGAAGGACGATGACCAGTCTTTGGGGATCAGCAGCATTTGGAATCATATTATCCCGGAGACAGTGTCTTACAGTGTTTTCACTGTCATTTTTTTTTCTTTTTGGTCTTTGGGCCACACCTGATGACACTCGGGAGTTACCCCTGGCTATGTGCTCAGAAATCGCTCCTGGCTTGGGGGACCATTTAGAATGCCAGGGGATCGAACCGAGGTCCGTCCTAGGTCATCCACGCTGCGTGCAAGGCACCTGCTCTGCCCCCTTCACTATCACTTTTTTTTTTTTTTGTGGTTTTTGGGCCACACCCAGTGACGTTCAGGGGTTACTCCTGGCTTTGTGCTCAGAAGTTGCTCCTGGCAGGCACGGGGGACCATATGGGAACCGGGGGATCGAACCGTGGTCCGTCCTAGCGCCGGCAAGGCAGCAGGAACCTTACCTCCAGCGCCACCGCCCGGCTCCCATATCACTTTTTAAAAAAGAAGTATAATTGGTCCTGAACTACAGTACAGTGAATGGAGCACTTAATTTGAACACAGCTAACCTGAGTTTGGTCCCCAGAATCCCTGAGCCCCACCAGAAGTGATCCCTGAGCACAAGGCCAGAAGTAAGCCTCAAACACTGCTGGCTATAAAACAAACAAAAACCCAAAACAGAAAAAACAACAAGCAAACAAAAAAAGCATAAAAATTCCTGAACTCCCAAAAGTTCTAATAGCCAAGGGGGTAGGGTTAGGGACAGTCTCATGGTCACAATTTTCTGTTGCCTTGAAGTTTTCTTTTATTCTGGGGAGGATTCATCCCATCCATTGAATAGGAAATAAGCTGGGGAACATTCTTCGCCTCAAGGGCTCCACTTTCTAGGGAAGGAATTACATTCTAGTGCTCAATACAAGCCCTGCATCTTAAAGGATCACACCCAGGGTTTAAGACTCACATAGAATCTGATTTGATCATACTGATGGAGGCCCACATTCATCCTGATGGCTCTTTGGTGTATATTCAGTAGTACCCATGCCCCCTTGCTCCGGATGAGGTTCTGGGATGTACTTGAAATTTCCTGTACTTCTTTCTCCATGCCCAGGACCATGTGCTCCACTGCAAAGTGGAGCAAACAAACACAAACTCAGCTTTCCTCAATGCTTCCCAGAGGGTGGAAACTTGCCTGTGAGCTTCCCTATCCCTTCCAAAGCATGCCCCTTCTAGCACTTTCCTTCTCTCAGTCTCTCAACAGGCCACTGCCATACACCTTGCTCACCTGTGTACATGAAAGAACTGAAGGTGAGGGTGCAATTCTGCTCATCAAAGGGGAAGTAGAAGATGTCCAGGTTGCAGATACTGGTCACCCGCATTGGCTTATCATATTTGATGCGGCCTTCACTATTGACATAAGCCAGGAGTTCTCTGGGAGTCTGATCTATATCCATGCTGTGTGGGAGAAGAACAGGGATATGGCTGGGAGCCAAAGTGTGGGTTGCCTCTCAGAAGTGGCCTTCCACCTCCCCCAGGTCACTCAGTCTCCCTGCTCGAGCCTTCCCTGCTTCCACTTGCTCCCGTGCCTGTGGAGTGGGGATTGTACTTTTGTGTTTCTCAGCTCAGATAACATGCCTTTCTTTCCTTATTTATTTAAAAAAATATTTGAAGCAGGGCAGAGTTATAGCACAGGGAATAGGACATTTGCCTTGCATGCATGGACCCAGGCTTGATTCCTGGCATCCCATATAGTCTCCCAAGTACTGCCAGGAATGACTTTTGAGCACAGAACCTGAGCACTGCCGACTGTAGCTCAAAAAACAAAAACAAAACAATATTGGGGGTTGCCACACCTGGTGATGCTCAGGGATTACTCCTGTCTCTTCATGCCTCATGAATCACTCCTGGTAGTGCCCAGGGAACCATAAGGATGCCAGGGATAGGAACTAAGATGGTATCACGCAAGGTAAGATCCCTACCCACTGTATGTTGCTCTAGCTCCCTTTATTATTTATTTTTTTTGTTTTTGAGGTGCCACCCCCAACTATACACAGGGCTAACTCCTAGCTTTGTGCTCAGAATCACTGCTGGTGGGCTTCAAGGACCATATGGGATGCTGGAGATAGTACTCAGATCAGTTGTGTGCCATGCAAGTATGTTACTTGTGGTAATATTGCTCTGGTCAGTGCTGTACTAACCTTTCTTTATTTGGTAGAGGGTGCCCAAACCCAGAAATGCTTAGTGATTATTCCTGGCTCTGTACTCAAGAACTACTCCTGATAGTACACAAGGAGACCATCTAGGATACTGGGGTTTGCTGTGTAGCGTCCAATGCTCCTTTAAGCAGAGTCTTTTTATTTTATTTTATTT
>PVKC010037292.1:0-13031 GCA_004027635.1 Crocidura indochinensis
GGCTCTCAATATGAAGCTCACCACAAAGAGTAGTGAGTACAGTTAGGGAAATAACTACACTAACAACTATCATGACTATCTTAATGAGTGAGAGAAGTAGAATGCCTGTCTCAAATATAGGCAGGGGTGGGGAACAAGGGAGAGGGGGCATTGGTGGTGGGAATGTTGCACTGTGGAAGGGGGGTGTTCTGTTTATGACTGAAACCCAACTACAGTCATGCTTGTAATTGTGATGCTAAATATTTTATATATATAATATAATACATATAATATAAAATATATATAAAGAAATAGTGCTTGGAATTACTGAATACAATGTCATTTATTTGATACTATGATTTCCTAAGGAACACACAAATTTAGATGCCAATGTGTAGATGAGGTCACTTAATGTTTAGATACAAATGAAACAACAGAATGGTCAGCTAACAACAACAGCTTACTAAACCATTTGCCAATGTCTTAATGACCTCATTGGACATAAATAGTTTTCACGAATTTTCTTAGCATTGTAATTTAAAAAAAATGTCTTTTATTTTCTTAAATAATTTTCTCTCATTATCTAGAAACAAATGTATTATGGTCAACTATGTCAGCTATGTGATGCATTTTCTTTAAATAAAGTAAATTAAAAAATAATTAAGTGCCAAAAATACTTAGCAACCAAAATATTAGCATATTCATTATTACTTTTTTAAAATTTAAATTAGTCTTAATTAATTAAATTTTTGCTATTTAATTAAACTCTTCCTTTTTTAATTAAATTCTTAGTTTTAAAAATGTCAATTGAATTACTTTGAGATAGCTAAATTCATACTATTTTATTCAAATAAATAAATAATAACAGAAAGTTCAATATATTTACAAAATAGCAAATACTGCTATTGAGAAATTGGCCTTACCAGGAAGAAACATTGTCTTTACTGATAAAATTTAAAAGTGTTGTAAAGAGATCAGGAAGAAACATTGTCTTTACTGATAAAATTTAAAAGTGTTGTAAAGAGATCATTATGGAAGAACTAAAAAGTAAAGAGAGATTATACTAATGAATAAAATGCCCTGTATAATAATGTAATAATTTATCCATAATTAAATTATATATCTAATAACAACAGTCCAAAGTAATAACTAGTTATATCTTTAGGTGGACTTATGTAACTAATACTTATATATTTATATATATAATATTTATTACTTGATATGATTTCTGTAAAGAAAAGCAAAAAATCCTTACTAATATATTGACATCTTAGGAAAATTAAACAATGATTAAACAGTGTGCTACCAGTGAAGAAATGGCTGTAATAATAAATAAATGGGAAATAAATATCATATAAAAGAATGATATCAAATAAACACAGAAAAAAACTAATTAACACTTGTGGCATCTGAAAATTCTGCCCAATAGTACTTTATGCAATAACTAATTTGAATTCCAAACTATTAGAATAATGGTTAATGTAATCATTACAATAAATTGATCATTTTGACATTACCTGAAAAGAATTGAATAAATATTCTTAGCAGTATTAGTTTTGACTGCTAATAGTTATACTGTACTTTCATATTAGTATATTCTTTTTGTTTTATGGGTCACAGCTGTAGGCACTCAGAGGTTACTCCTGGTTGCTACGTAGGATAATCAAACCCCAGTCAGCCACATACAAGATAAACACTTTACCTGTGCTATTACTCCAGCCACCAGTAGAATGGTTTATTTTTAATAATCTATACATTTTCCTAAAGATATTTAGCATCACAAAAGATAAGCAAATAAATGTCATAATTAGAAACCAGTAAGTAAATATCCATCTCAAAAACATTAATTAAAGCAAATGTTGATGAATGTTGCAAACATTTATCTTTACTATTATTTCTGTAACTTTATACATATATAGTATTTAAACATCTTGATTACATACACGATTTTTAAACTTATTTTATAGGAAACCATGATACTATTAAAGTATATTGTATTACTACATAGAATTGTTACCAAGCCTAGAAATCTTCTTTATTTTCCTATGTAAAGGAGACTTAGTGTTTTATCAGACACTATACAGGATCTTTACCCCACAAAAGCAATAAGCTTGTTCAAGAATAGATTTTAGTATGTTAATAAGACTTCTCATCTAGTCAAACTCTAAATAAAATATTTATTGATTCAAATAATCTACAAATTTTATTAAATAAAGTGTGCTGCACAGTGTTGTAAATATCTTTTCTCATAGTGTTGGCATTGTTTTTAAACATTTTATTTAAACACCTGATTACAAACATGATTGTGGTTGGGTTTCTGTCATGTAAAGAACACCCCCCATCACCAGTGCAACATTCCCATCACCAATGTCCCAAATCTTCCTCCTCCCGACCCCGTCCCTCCTATACTGTAGATAGGCTTTCTATTTCCCTCATACATTCTCAGTGTTGGGATAGTTCTCAATGTAGTTATTTCTCTAACTAAACTCTTCACTCTTTGTGGTGAGCTTCATGTCGTGTCATGAGCTGCACCTTCCAGGCTTCCTCTCTTTTGTCTCTGAAAATTATTGCAAGAATGTTCACTCATCTATGGGTTTTAAGAAAAATGTTGGTATTTTTATCCTGATCCTTCCAAATGTACAACACAAAATATTTTATTTTTTCCTTTTTTTTCCAGTATGCTATTATTTTCTCAAAGCCTACTAACAGTCTTTTAAGCATTAATTACTAGTTTTTGAGGCTTCCCAGTATATAAAAGTTATATGCTTTTAGATTTCTGAATTTCCACAGTGAGAAAATAAAGACATTATACCTAATATGAATATGAACATCAGGGATATAATAGAATTTTCCACATATACACCATAAAAAGTGTATCAATGTTATAACTTGACTTTGGTCCTGTGAGTCTCACCACTAGATTATTAATTTTTACTAAGGTATGGCAGTGTTGATAAAACTGAAATTTCAAAATTGATCAAAATTAAATTTGATTTTTCTTTGGGAACTATTTTGCAAATAATTATTGTGCAGTAGACAAATATTTCAAGGTTCTCTAGTTGGCAAGAAAGAAATAGACCTAGAATCAAATTAATGAGACATTCAGACTAATGAAATCTCTAATTGAACATCAAATTTGAAATCTAAATTACAGTGGATAAAATTACATATTTAAAGCCAATTAAAAAATGAAACTTAGCTCCTTGTTCTTGGATGGGAATAAATGCAAAATAGTTCCCAAACTGTTTTATAAAAATAGGGATTATTTCTTAAAACAATATTTTAACTTAGAAAATCATGTCTGTTTTCTAACTTTCTTTGGCAAGCCTATACAGCATCATAAATTTAATGTACTAAAACTTAAGTTTTTTTGTTCAAGAAAGCAGGCAGGATATGTCAGCTCACGAAGAAAGCATATTATTCTTGCGTGTATAAAATATTTGCTCTATAGTTATATTAAAATTTCCTTCAGTTTGAATTTTAAGTGTTCCTAATGGGAAATGTGATGGAATACTATGGTCTTGGCAGATATTGAGTAACCTCCACTGGAGTCTCTCTGGCCTGAATATGAGCAGAACTTAGTCCTGCTTTTCTTCACCTTTGACAGGTATGAGGGAGGGTATCATGACTACTTTCTCTTCTTATGAGACATTATTTCTAAATATATAATCTTTGATTACAATTAAAATTCCCCAGAAATATGAGGATATGCAATAAGATCTGATAAAACATTAAAGATGGGCAATAAGAAATTCTATGATGAAACTACTTTATTTATTTATTTATTTTGTTATGTCTAGCAGTGGTAAGGGCTACTATTGACTGCACTTAGAGATAAAATAAGAAAATACTTAATCTACAAAAAAAAATTAGGTTATTGATAAAAATTACTTTACCCTAAAAGTTATTTTAAAAAGCAATTGAGTTCAGTTTAAAGTATGTGTGAATATGAGTTATTACAAAAATTAATACTCCTAAATGTGAAAACAGGGTAATTATAAGGCTTTAAATTAATAAAAAGGTATTTGATAAATACTTACAGATAAATGAAGCAAACATAGGGGTTGACTAGGATGTATATTTAGTTTCTTTGACTACAATAATGATCTAAGTTTTTATGTCTAGTGTACAGTTTAACATTGATCTAATCTAAATGGTATTTTGGGGTCCACAGAATCTTCAGATAAATTAGTCATCTATTTAAGCTGATATGCCTTGAATGGCTTGTTTTTAAATTTGCCTTCTCGACTAAAACAATATATTTATTTAAATTTAATAAAAATCTATTTAAAACTATTAATCGTGGTTTCTTTAAGAAAAATAATTTGGTGGCCGGGCGGTGGCGATGGAGTTAAGATGCCTGCCTTGCCTACGCTAACGTAGGAGGGACTGCGGTTCGATCCCCCGGTTCACCATATGGTCCCCCGTGCCAGGAGGGACTTCTGAGCGAATAGCCAGGAGTAACCCCTGAGCGTCACTGGGTGTGGCCCCCCCCAAAAAAAGAAAAATAATTTGAGATGATAATCTAGATATGAAAAAGTATTTTACATAACCCCAAAACATAACATTAAAGTATATACATAATACATGTAAATATAAACAAAATGTATACTATATGTGTGCAATCTAATAATATTACAATAATATATAATAATGAATAAATATATTATTAAATTATAGTAAGTTAAAAATATAGGCTACTATGCACTGGCTTTTCTAAAGCAAATTTGTTTTAAGACCCACATATCATGTGGATTAGCATTTCCTCTTGACAAAAATTTGTCCTTATGTGATTTTTCACATAATAATTGACATATTGCAATATATATATATATATGTAAATATATAATATATATATTTTGGTTTTTGGGCCACACCCGGTGACGCTCAGGGGTTACTCATGGCTATTCGCTCAGAAGTCACTCCTGGCAGGCACGGGGGACCATATGGGGAACCGGGGGATCGAACCGGGGTCCGTCCTAGGTTAGCGCAGGCACCATACCTCCAGCACCACCACCCGGCCCCCTATTATTGCAATATATTTTATATTATACTAAATATAAATATGTGTAATATAATTAATTTAACAACACTATTGCCATGACCACCCGTGCATATGGAGCTCTGACCCTGAGATCAAAGGAGGGCACCAGGCTAAAGTGGCTTTTGCCACTTTAAGGGAGAGCATCAGCTTGAAAGGCCTTAGGTGCCTGTACCCACATGGAAGGCACTGAACTTTAGAAGCTGCCTGTACTTGTAAAAGAAGGACATTAGGGTACTGAAGAGACATCAGTCGCTTTTTCATGAGGCACTCAAGGAAAAGGGAATGTGGCATAAATTTTAACTTCACTAACATCCTAAGGACCGTTCTTTGAGCCTCTCTTAAACCCCATTTGATTTCTGTAAACCCAGCCTGTCATAAGCAATTACGTATGTTTAAGCAATTCGTACAAAAGTATTAACCACCCTCAAATCTAGCATCGCTGTTAGCCTAAGTGCATTCATATTAAGGGTTAATATTTCAGGCCTTAGCTCAGGCTGCATGAACTTAAGGCGAAAAAATAGCCAGTCTCTGGGATCTGACCTTGCTGGAGGAACATGGAGACTGGGGCTGTGTGCTGCCCTGGGTCTGTGAAGATAAATGTGCAGATTGTCCTGAGCATTTTGTTTAGGTAGCAGTGCTTCTCAAATATTGGGGTGCACCCTCGGGGGGTGGCGCGAGGCTCCTAGAGGGTTTTGACCTCAGCAAACACTGTCATAACTGGATAAGCCCCGTGTTTATGTCTCTGTATGTCACTGTAGCTGAGAGTTGCTGTGTCCTGCTTCAAACCCCGCTTCGAAAACCTATGCATTGCAAACCGTGCTCATTGTAGCCATTAATCCAGACATCACTTTGATTAAAAAATCAGCTCAAATTATTTTACATATTTTTATTTTGTAGGTTAAAGTTTTTTTTTAATAAAGATGCAATTTACAGTCGTGCGGGGGGCGTGAAAAATGTTTTCTTCTTCCTGGGGAGCATGACAGAAAATAATTGAGAAGCACTAGGTACAGTGAAAGAACTAATGGTGATATCTGCAATTGTGATGCCTTTCCAAGAAATTTTATATGTGTTCTTCTCTAGCCGAGAGAGAGAGAGAGAGAGAGAGAGAGAGAGAGAGAGAGAGAGAGAGAATAAAGAAACACAATGCAACATGACTTCTGAGAGTGTCTGAATCTCTGCTCCCATTTGCCACGACTTCATGACACATCTTTCTGAATAGAGATCCCAATAATTCCCTTCGTGTCCCTCCAGGCCATGACTCACTATATAGAATAACAATATTATTATATAATTTTGCATAAATATAGAATAACTTTACAGTTATCTTGCAAATTTTAATAAAATATGTAAGATTTCTTCTTTCTTTTATTTTAATATTAATTAATTAATTAATTTATTTTTTGTCACACCTGGTGGTGCTCAGGGCTTGTCTTGGCTTTGCACTAAGGGATCACTCCTGGTCCTATAGGGTTTTAAAGGTATTTAAACTATTAGAGTGCCTCACTTGATTAACTCACTTTATTTAAAAAAATAATTAGTTGCAGAAAACTAAAGAACACTTTACAAATATGCATTCTAATAATGGCAACTTACATTTTCTGGTAGTTATTCCTTTAAAGTTTAAATCATGAAAAGACACAGTTGTCTATTTTAAAACTACCAAATTTAAATTGTTTGCTGCTTCTACAATTGTGAGACATTTGTTAATTTATCAGAAAGTTCATTGAGAACATCTTGGAAGATGAGAAATCATGCCTTTAAAAATAAGAGACACATTAAGCAAAAAAAAGGTAATTAATTTTACAGTATACAAACTAGTTATTGATCTTGCTGTGGGATGTTTATTTAAATAAAAATTTAACCATTTTCAAGTTATAACATGAACGATAAAGGTTATGAGTGAGTTATTGGGGCTGGAGAGATAGCAGAGCAGTAGGGCACTTGCCTTGCACACAGCCAATCCAGGACAGAAGGTGGTTCGAATCCTGGCATCCGATATGGTCTGCAAACCCTGCCAGGAGTGATTTCTGAGAGCAGAGCCAAGAGTAACCCAGGAGCACCACTGGGTTGGGGGTGGGGGAAGGAGGAGGAGGAAGAGGAGGAGGAAGAGGAGGAGGAAAAGAGGGAGGAAAAGAGGGAGGAAGAGGAAGAGAAGGAGGAGGAGGAAGTGGAAGAGGAGGAGGAGACTAAATCACTCAATTTAAAAAATATTTGCAGAAAATCAAAGAAAACTTTACAAATATGCATTCTTTAAAAATGGCAATCAAACTTTTTCTTTCAGCAAGTAAAAATTAACTAGCATCATATTTCCATTTGTTCACAATTGCTATTAATCATGATGAATAGATTAACAATGAATGTATTAAAACTATACTGAAAGCACTGCTACAAGTTTCTATTTCTAAGAGTGTCTAAAGAAACTAGAATAGCTGTTTCTAAGAATCTTTTTCCAATTTAAATACTTTATTAAAGACTAATTACTATATATGTAAGATTGCTTATAAGAGTTGCATGTATATATTATGTATTATGTATGGTTATATAAAATTATGCTTGTTTTATCAAATATATAGTACATATATATATATATATATATATATATATATATATATATAACTCTTGCTACCCTTTTTTTGTTTTGTTGTGATTTTTCTAGTTTGTTTTTTTTTATTTAGACCCACATCTGTTAATGCTCAGATCTTACTCCTGGAATTCATTCAGGAATTACTATTCCTCTTCTTCCTCCTACTCCACCTCCTGCTTTTACTCCTTTTCCACCTTTTCCTCTTACTCCTCCTCTTCTTCTGTTCCTTCTTTCTCTTCTTCCTTCTTTTCCTTCTCCTCTTTCTCCCTTTTTCTTCTACTTTTCCTTATCCTTCTCTTTCTCCTTATCCTCCTCCTCTTTTCCTTTTTCCTTTTCCTCCTTATTCTCTTTCTCCTCTTCCTCTGCCTCATTCTCCTACTTTTTCTCATAGTTACACTCAGGTCTTACATATCTTTGTGTTAAAATCACTCCTGGTGATATACAGAGAACATAGGCAATAAAGGGGAGTCAAACCAGGATCCACAATATGCTTAGCAGCATTTTCTCTGTTCTGTTTCTCCAGAACCAATTAATATTTTTTGGTCTGGATTTGATGAATCAATGTTGTCAAAAATAGCATCTAATCCAGAGTACATTGATTTGATGCAATCCTCATTAAATTTTCAATTACATTCTTCAAGTTTTGCAACTCTACTAAAATTGTTATGGAACCATTAAAACCCATGAATACTAATAGCAATTGTAAGAAATAAAACCGAAGGTGGAAACATTGTATTTCCCTACTTTGAACTGTATTACAAAGGTATAACTATGAACATTGAGTGGTACTGAAGTAAGGATAGATCCAAATACCAAGAGCAGAATTGGGAGTTCTAAGATAAAAATTTATGATTGATGGACAGTTACTATGGTACAAATTAACTAAGTACATGAAGTAAAGTATCTTCAGCAAATGGTATTAGAAACACTGGCTAACCATATGTGAAAAGATAAAACAGACACAGTAAGTTATACAATTCACAAACTTAAAGTGTACTAAACTTTTTTTACATTATATCAGAATTGATAAAAATACATTTTAAAAAAACATAGGTGGAACTATTCAGGAAAGAGATCTCAGTGGTGTTCTCAATGAACTGACCACAGAGGCAAAGACAATAAAAACAAATAAATCTAAATAAATAAAATTCAAAAGCAATCCATGTCAAAATAAACTCATGTTAAACTAATAAACACCCTACTTAATAAGTTAAAATATTTACACTTGAAATACAAAATATAAAATTCATAAAAAACTCACAAAGTACTACAACAACAAAAAAATCCAAAAACACATCCAATAATGGGAAGGGAAAATAAGTGCACTTCCACAAAGATGATATAGATGTAGTTAGTAAGTATATTAAAGAAAAAATTCTCATTCACTTATTAATAATGTAATATAGGGGTCGGGCGGTGGCGCTGGAGGTAAGGTGCCTGTGCTAACCTAGGATGGACCGTGGTTCGATCCCCGGGTTCCCCATATGGTCCTCCGTGCCTGCCAGGAGCGACTTCTGAGCGAATAGCCAGGAGTAACCCCTGAGCGTCACCGGGTGGGACCCAAAAACCAAAAAAATATATATATAATGTAATATAAATAAAATTTTGAGATATCGTATGACACCAATGGGAATGGCATATATTAAAAAGTTTAGAAATAATCAGGGAAAATAAGAAAAAAAGTCACTGTTGGTAAGAATGCCATCTGGTTCAACCTCTTTGGAAAAGTTTGAAATTTTTTTAAACAGTTAGAATAGGAATTCCTATGATCCAATGATATTATTTCCTGAATTACTCCTAAAATGCAAAATGTTGATTCATAAGATTAGATAACATCTGTATTCATTGTATCACTGTCTTCATTGCGGTTCATAGCCAAGATACATAGACAATTTAACTAATCAACTATGGATAACTGGGTCAAGAAATTGTAATGCAGAATAAAATTCTTTGCAGTTTTAAGAAGTAATGAAATACTGCAATTTGCTGCTATTAAATGGAACTAATAGGTGATGTGCTGAATAAACTCAGAAAGAAGAAAAGGGCAGATACAAAATGATCTCATATTTATGTGGGGCATAAAATTATATAACAAATGAGCTATAATGACCAAAATCAGCAAAACTGGAGAGTTGACATACAGAAATAAATTTATGGTGGGGCAGATGGGAAGAAAACTAGTGGGCTTGGTTGGGATAGAATTTCATCACATTGGTTTAGAAAAATGGGCAGTCTTGTGGTGCCTAATTAGTAATACATAAATTAGACTGTTATTACCATAATTATATATCATACCTTAATGAAAATAAGGTAAAATATTTATAAAGTTTATTTTCAAAATATTTAACTTAGATGTGTTTGAATAATGCTAGCATTATTTTAGTTTATATTGCAGTTCAACCACATTTTCTACCTTTAGAAAGTTATCATACTTCTTTCTAACTTTAAAGATGTTTTTGACATTCTGTCCTCTGAGCTTAAATATTTCTAAAAATCCCCCATTGTTTCTTTAAGTGTCCTGATAAAATACTTCCATATCCTTATTGTCATAGCTACATTTTTATTAATATCTGCTGCAGGCGTCTTGCGTCTCAGCATCTCTAGTAGGGACGAAATTCCTTCATGAGAGAAAAGCGGGAGCAGGAGCAGCCTAATATGAAATATGAAATAAAGAAACCACACACAGAGTATGTGGGATCAACACACCTTCTGACAGGAGTGTGACAAATTTAAACTTTAGGCAAGGAGATTTATAGGGGTAAAGCCAGCGATAGGTATAGAGAAAATCATAATTACAAAGCAAAGTACAACAGTAACAATGCCTAAGCTATGGGTGTGACTGTAAAAATTCTAAGTTACAAAGGAGTAGGCTACAACTCAAGGCAGCTCTTTGTAAACTTACTTCAAATGCAAAATCAGGATTAAGAGGAAGTAGGAAATATCTAGGAACTTGGTCTTCACTGAGCTGGGCTCTATTGTTTTTAGAGGTCAAGTAAAGGAAGGAGCCAAATCTCTTAAAATGTGTTTCCCTATTTCTAAAGGAGTCAATAGCCAGGATCTGCATTCACCTTTGATACTCAGAGACTGCAGCTACAAGGACATATTAGAAAAAGAGAAAAAAAAACCAAAACATTGTCTTAGTAATCTTTGGTGCTGGAATTTCTGAGCCAAATAATTTGATAGAGGCCACAATTTTGCATGATATATACAAAGGAAAGATAGCCAAATAATGACCGGAAATGTAATGCCAAGCATCTCTTTGGAAATTCCTCAACAATCCAAGCAGGGTTTCCACAACAGGCCTTTTGAGGAACTCCGTGGGAGTTATTTCAGTTCTCCCCACCAGGAAAATCTGAGGATACATCTGGTGGGCTAATCTCCCCTAAAAGTTTATGCATGCCATGGCAAATATCAGTAAGTTACACTATACTTATTTCTTCCAATTGTAAAATAAGAATTTCTCAAGGGAGTTGGGCAGGAAGCTCAATATCCCTTAATTATCTATCTATTCTCTAATCCCATATGCCCGAGTCACATTTCATTCCAGAATTATTATTCTGAATTGTTTTCTTTACTTTGCTCTATTTTAAGTGTTTCATCTTTGATTATTAATTTTTTGTTTGTTTTTGTTTTTTAAATTTTTATTTAAACAACTTGATTACATACATGATTTTGCTTGGGTTTCAGTCATGTAAAGAATACCACCCATCACCAGTGCAACATTCCCATCACCAATGTCCCAAACCCCCTCCTCCCCACTCAACTCCTGCCTGTACTCTAGACAGGCTTTCTATTTCCCTCCTACATTGTCATTATTAGGATAGTTCAAAATGTAGTTATTTCTCTAACTAAACTCATCCCTGTTTGTGGTGAGCTTCATGAGGTGAGCTGTAACTTCCAGCTCTTTTCTCTTTTGTATCTGAAAATTATAATTGCAAGAATGCCTTTCATTTTTCTTAAAACCCATAGATGAGTGAGATCATTCTGCATCTTTCTCTCTCTCTCTCTGACTTATTTCACTCAGCATAATAGATTTCATGTATATCCATGTATAGGAAAATTTTATGACTTAATCTCTCCTGACAGCTGCATAATATTCCATCGTGTATATGTACCACAGTTTCTTTAGCCATTCATCTGTTGAAGTATATCTTGGCTGTTTCCAGAGTCTTGCTATGGTGAATAGTGCTGCAATGAATACAGATGTGAAGAAGGGATTTTTTAATTGTATTTTTGTGTTCCTAGGGTATATTCCTAGGAGTGGTATAGATGGGTCATATGGGAGCTCGATTTCCAGTTTTGGGAGGAATCTCCATATTGCTCTCCATAAAGGTTGAACTAGACGGCATTCCCACCAGCAGTGGATAACAGTTCCTTTCTCTCCACATCTCCACAAACACTGCTTGTTCTCATTCTTTGTGATGTGTGCCAATCTCTGGGGTGTGAGATGGTACCTCATAGTTGTTTTGATTTGCAACTCCATGATAATTAGTGATGTGGAGCATTTTTTCATGTGTCTTTTGGCCATTTGCATTTCTTCTTTGTCAAAGTTTCTGTCCATTTCTTCTCCCCATTTTTTGATGGGATTAAATTTTTTTTTCTTGTAAAGTTCTGTCAGTGCCTTGTATATTTTGGATATTAGCCCCTTATCTGATGGGTATTGGGTGAATAGTTTCTCCCATTCAATGAGGGGTTTTTGTATCCTGGGCGCTATTTCTTTAGAGATGCAGAAGATCTCAGTTTAATATATTCCCATCTGTTAATCTCTGCTTTCACTTGCTTGGAGAGTGCCATTTCCTCCTTGAAGATGCCTTTAGTCTCAATGTCCTGGAGTGTTTTACCTACGTGTTGTTCTATATATCTTATGGTTTCGGGTCTGATATCGAGGTCTTTCATCCATTTGAATTTAACCTTCATACATAATGTTAGCTGGGGGTGTAAGTTCAATTTTTTTGTAAGTGGCTAGCCACTTGTGCCAACACCACTTGTTGAAGAGGCTTTCTTTGCTCCATTTAGGATTTCTTGCTCCTTTATCAAAAATTAGCTGACTGTATGTCTGGGGAACACTTTCTGAGTATTCAAGTCTATTCCACTTATCTGCGGTCCTGTCTTTATTCCAATACCATGCTGTTTTGATAACTATTGCTTTGTAGTACCGTTTAAAGTTGGGGAAAGTAATTCCACCCATATTCTTTTTTCCAATGATTGATTTAGCTATTCTAGCATGTTTATTGTTCCAAATGAATTTCAAAAGTGCCTGATCCACTTTTTTGAAGAATGTCGTGGAGATCTTTAGAGGGATCACATTAAATCTGTACAATGCTTTGGGGAGTACTGCCACTTTAATGATGTTAATCCTGCCAATCCATGAGCAGGGTATGTGCTTCCATTTCTGTGTGTTCTCTTTTATTTCTTGGAGCAGAA
>PVKC010037293.1:0-13022 GCA_004027635.1 Crocidura indochinensis
GCTATTTCTAAATGACATTAACCTAGAATTAGTGTTATTTTTTTAAAGTTTAGAATCAATGATTTTTAGTTTCAGAATCAATTCACATAATATTTTCCTTTTGGCCATGCTATATATTGTGTAGTATAATATAAACACTGTCTTGCTTCTGCTGCTGCTGTTGGTTAATGTTGTCCTTGTTCTTCTTTAGGACACCACCCAACAGTGCTCAGAGCTTATTTCTGGCTTCAAACGCAGGTATCATGGTTTCCTTGGCTTTGGGGACAACAGGCAGTTTTGTGGTTTAAATTGGCTGGAGTAGAGGCCCCTAAGCACTGTCTTTAGAAGTTGTAAATTATTGACCCAATAATTAGCCAGTAAGTCATATTATTCCAGAACTATACTAGAAACTATTGTTTAAATTATTCATCTCTTTGTATTCTAATTATACACTTATTTATTTCTGATTCACATTTGATAATATATACTTTTCTACATACTAATCTACATAGCTATGGTTTTCCAATTTAGGTTTCTTACTCTCTTTATAATATGAATGTTGCTTCTGTTTTTAAACTAGAATTTTTCAGCCTGCTTCCACATAGCACCATTGGCACAGATATTCTTGCTATTGCTCATCTTATCTAAGGTTAGCCTGCAGAGACACGTACCTTCTGATCTGTCCCATCAGGTGAAACTGCTGCCAACTCCAAAGTCTTCCTTCCTTCAGGCTGCTTCTGTATCGCAATACTAGTCCCGATCACCCTGCTGTCTCACTTCCCATCTCAGTTTTGTCTACAGAGAAAGGAACCCTCTTGTGCCTCTCATCTGGTACTTGTACTGTCATTTCCAAAGTCTTTCCCCAGGGTTCTCTTGCAACCCACCATTGATCCTGATCTCCTGCTGTATCTTGTCCCATCTCAGGTTTGTTTGTAGCGAAAGGAAACCTCTGGTCCCTCCCATAAACCCTCATTTTCCCAAACTTGCAGATGCTAGTGCATCCATGTGCAAACATTTTAATTTACCTCAATTATTTTCAGAAAGATTTTCCTAGTACTTTTTACACTTAGAAAAATATACTACTCAATACTCAGTTGAGCAAAACAATGAATTAATTGGTAATATATATATATATATATATTTGGGGGGGATTTTGGGCCACACCCAGTGACACTCAGGGGTTACTCCTGGCTATGTGCTCAGAACGGGGGATCGAACCACAGTCCATCCTAGGCTAGTGCAGACAAGGCAGGCACCTTACCTCCAGCGCCACCCGGCTCCCAATTGGTAATATTTTTATCACACTTAGATAACCTTGCATGTTTAGGAAAATAACCTCAATACAACTGTAATTGGAAAATGGGGAAAGCACATGACAAATTTCCAAGCCCACCAAAACAAATGAGTCTTATAGTTGAGGACCAAAATTCAACACTTAATGTATTAGAAACAGAAATAAAGGAGTCATTAGCCTGCAAAATTAAGCAAACTATAGATGAACAATTCAACCAACTCTAGGAAGAACTCTTCCAGAATATTAGAGAATCTATATAGATGAAATGGAATGAATTGAAAAAGATGTTAGGAAGCTATAGTAGCAGAATTGTATAGGTGAAGAGTTGCATAGACACACTTGAAGATAAATTAAAAGTCAGTATTGATAAAGTAAAAAAAAAGAGTCAAAACAAGGGAAGAAAATGTAAGTAATGTACTTAATGAACAAAGACAAAAGAAATATCTAAATTATAAAAATACCAGAAGGGAATGAAAAAGGGAAAGAGGAAGAACAAGTAGAGAAAGGCATGATAGCAGAGAGCATTCCCAACCTCTGAAAAGAGGTTGCTATACAAATCCATGAGTCAAACACTTGTGCCATCCAAAATAGACCCTGACAGAGCAACACCAAGACATATAGCAATACAAATGGCAAAAAATAAGTGATAGACTCTTTAAAACAGTAAGGAAGAAGTAAAACTGAAATTGTAAAGGAAAGAATATAAGAATAATAAGTTTAGTGCTCGCTTCGGCAGCACATATACTAAAATTGGAACGATACAGAGAAGATTAGCATGGCCCCTGCGCAAGGATGACATGCAAATTCGTGAAGCATTCCATATTTAAAAAAAAAAGAATAATAAGTTTCCAAATAAGCAGATTTGAATAATCCATGCAAGAGAAGACTAGAATGACATTCAAACTACTGAATGATAGCAACATTCAACCTAGAGTTCACTACCCAGAAAAACTTCCATTTATAGTGGAGGGAGGGATAAAATATTCTCACAGGGAAGAGAACTTGCAATATTCATGCTAACCAAAGTGACACTAAATGAACTTCTCAATGATCAATTATATAAACCAAATAGATAATTGTAACAGCAACAATTCTACACAATATAATGGCACAACAGCAAGAATTCTACACAATATATTGGCACAACTTAATGTCAAAAGTGTCCTTAAATGTCAATGGACTAAATCATCCTACCAATAGGCACAGAGCAGTGGGTTGGATTAGGAAACAAAAACCCAGTCATCTTCTGCCTGCAGGAAAGACACTTAAAATTTCAAGATAGGAACAGACTCAGAACGAAAGGAACGGGAAACGATTATCCAAGCTACTAGAAAACAAAAAAAAAAAAAAGCTGGGACAATCATACTTATCAGAACAAATTGCATTTAACCTCAAGAAAGTACTTAGACACAACAATGGACATTACTTATTGATCAGATGAGCAATAGACCAAGATAGTAAGTTTGATAAAAATTTACAAACTAAATGTAGAGTCAGCCAAAAATGTAAAGCTTTTTTTTTCTTCTTTTTATTTTTTGTCACTCCCTGTGGTGTTCAGGGGTTTTTCCCAGCTCTGGGCTAAGAAGTCGTTATTGGCAGACTCGGGATGCCAGGATTCAATCAAGGCTCCAACCTGTGTTGGCCACATGCAAGGCAAACACTTTACCACGTTGCTATTGCTCCAGCCCCAACGTAAAGCATTTGCTCAGAAAGTTAGAGAAACATATGGATGGAAACATGATAGTGATGGGAGTTTTCAACAAGTCACTATTTCCTCTGGACAAATTCACTAGGCAGAACATTAGCAAAGACCTGAGTCCCAAAGGAGAAACTAGATGAAATGAGACTAATGGATCTTTATAGGACCCATAACACTCAAAAAGATAAATAAACATTCTTCTCAAGGGCATATGAAAACTTCTCAAGGACAAATTACATTTTGGGACACTAATATAACTTAGCAATTAACAAATATAAGAATTCTATCAAGCATCTTACCAGACTGCAAGGCAACAGAGATCAAGATTAATTGTAAAAAGATGTGGAGAAAAGTTAACACCTGGAGAATAAACAGCATACTACTCAAAAATAGCTGGAATAAAGAGGAAATTAAGGAAGAAACAAAGAGATAGATTTAGACTAATGATAATGAAGAAACAAATTGCTAAAATCTATTGGACACAGCAAAAGCAGTAATTAGGGAGAAACTCATTGCAATACAGGCCTACACTAGGCAAAAAGAAAAAGGCAGAATTACCATCCTAAAGGCACACCCTAAAAATCTGGAAAACCAATAGAAAAGGTACCAAATCATGAGCAAAAGAAAAGAAATAATAAAAACCAAAGCAGAAATCAACAATATAGAAACAAAGAAAATAATACAAAGAATTACTGAAACCAGGAGTTGATGTTTTGAATGAAAAAACAAGATAGACAAACCAGTGGCAAGACCCACTGGAAAAATAGGAAAAATACACAAATAAATTGTATTAGATGTGAAAGGGGAGAGATTATAACAAATACTTTAGAAATCCAAAACATCATCAAAGATTATTATGAAAAACTACACTGTTAAACAACAGAAACTAGAAGAAATGGACATATTTCTGGAAAAATATAAATGACGATTACTGAATGAGGGGAAATCAGGAAACCTAAATAGGCCAATCACAAATAAGGAAATTGAAATACTAATTAAGAAACTTCCCAAGAATAAAAGTCATGGACCAGATGGGTTTTTAGGTGAGTTTTATCAAACATTCAAAGATAGTTGCTACTATTGATTGTTAAAGTCTACCCAAATATTAATGAGATAATAATCCTACCTAATACTTTCGATGAAGCTAACATCATCTTCATTCCCAAAGTGTACAGAGATTTTACAATAAAAGATTTCTACAGACCAATATCACTGATGAACACTGATGGGAAAATTCTTAACAAAATCTTAGCAAACAGAATCCAATACCACATCAAAAAATTAAATATCATGACCAAGTGGGTTTCTTCCCAGGGATGCCAGAATCATTCAATATATACAAATCAATCAACATCATACACTACATTTGTAAAAGGAAGGGAAGAAAGCACATGATTATAGCAATCGATGCAGAAAAGCATTTGACAAAATCCAACACAGATTCATGATAAAAACCATCAGCAAAATAGGTGTAGATGGAACCTTCACAGGTTGGTAATAACTATAAAAATCCCACAGCCAATACTTTTCCTATGGTAAAAAACTGAAAGCATTTTCACTAAGGTGAGGTACTAGGCAAGGATGTGCACTAGTTCCACTATTAATCAAAAGAGTGTTAGAAATACTAGCATTAGATATCAGACAAGAGATTAAAATCAAATTAATTCAAATCAGAAAAGAGGAAGTCAAGCTATTTACAGATAATATGAGGCTATACATTGAAGAGCCTAAAGAGTCCATTAAAAAACTCCTAGAAACAATAAGCCAATAAAGAAAGTGAAGAATAAATCTAATACACAAAAAGACAGTTGCTTTTCTTTATACAAATAGCTACTCACACATCAAAAAGAACGAGAATAAGCAATGCTGCCTTGGACATTTCATTGCTGGTGGGAATGCAGTCTAGTTCAACCATTATGGAAAGCTATATGTAGATTCCTCCAAAAACTGGGAATTGAGCTCCCATATGATCCAGCTATAGCACTCCTAGTAACATACCCAAGGAACACAAAAATACAGTACAAAAATCCCTTCCTCACACCTATATTCATTGCAGCACTATTGACAATAGCCAGACTCTAGAAACAACCATGTTGCCCTTCAACAGATGAATGGCTAAAGAAACTATGGTACATATACACATTGGAATATTATATAACCACCAGGAGAGATGAAGTCCTGAAATTTTCCTATATATGGATGTACATGGAATCTATTATGCTGAGTGAAATAAGTCAGAGGGAGAGAAATAGATGCAGAATAGTTTCACTCATCTATGGGTTTTAAGAAAAATAAAAGATATTTTTTGCAATAATTCTCAGAGACAAAAAAGAATAGGACTGAAAAGTCCAGCTCACAACATAAAGCTCACCACAGAGTGATGAGGGTAGTTAGAGGAATAAATACATTAAGAACTATCATAACAAATTGAATGAATGAGGGAAGTAGAAAGCCTGTATAGAGTACAGGCAGGGGTGGTGTGGGGAGAAGGGAGATTCGGGACATTGGCTATGGAAATGTGGCACTGGTAAAGAGGAGTTACATGACTGAAACCCAAGTACAATCATATTTGTAAACAAGGTGTTTAAATAAATATACTAATTAAAAGAAATACAAAAAAACAATAACTACTCAGATGAGAAAGAGATCAAAAAATTTATCGCAATTAAAATATGTCCCAAACTGGGACTAGAGAGATAGCATGAATGTGGTGCATTTGCCTTCCATGCAGAAGGATGGTAGTTTGAATCCCAGCATCCCATATGGTCCCCCTAGCCTGCCAGGAGTGATTTATGAGCGTAGAGCCAGGAGTAACCCCTGAGCGCTGCTGGTTGTGACCCCCCCCAAAAAAAATAAAAGATCCCAAACTATCAAGTACCTAGGAATCAACCTAATAAGAGAGATAAGAGAAGTGAGAAACCTATACTATGAAAACATCAAAGCACTTCAAAAATAAATAGATGACCTAAGGAAATAGAAAAATGTTCCATGCTCATGGATTAGAATAATCAATACCCTCAAAACTACCATATTACCTAAACTACTATATAGATTCAATGCACTCAACTTTAAAATTAAGGCAACATTCTTCAAGGACTTAGAATAATCAATTATAAAGTTTCTGTCAAAACATATAAGACCTTGGTTAACCAAATTTGTATTGAAACACAAGAAACTAGAAGACATCTCATTACCTAATATGAAATTCTACTACAATATCATAGTGATCAAAACAGCATAGGATTGGAATAAAAACAGACTTTCAAACCAATGTGTCAATAGAATATCCACTGACAAATTGTCAAGTATATGGGAAATTAATCTTTGACACAGAAGTCAAGAATTTCAAATGGAATAAAGACAGTATCTTAAACAAATGACTTTGGAATAATTAGATAACCTTGTGTAAGAAATTAAAGATTGATCCATATCTCACACCTTACAAAATAGTCAATTCAAAATGGATTAAATACCTTGAGATTAGACTCAAATCTATAAAGATCATTGAGGAAAACACAGGCAGAACCCTCTGAGACTTAGACATTAGAAAGTCTTCAATAATAGGATGGCAATATCAAGAGTTATAGCACCAAACCTGAATAAATGGAACTACATCAAACTAAAAAGTTTCTGTATGTCCACACAAATCTTGTAGTGCAAAGGGACCTTATACCCTAATCATTGACATAACAACCTGGCATGGGCCTCGGAAGAATGGGATTTTCCATTCACCCCTGGAAAGCCATCCATGAATCATCCAAGTTTGTCTATAACATCACCTGGAAGCAATCCTGGAACACGGAAGACCCTACCGCTGCTCAGACATCGACCTGCTCAAAAGAGACTTCTCTTAACACTAAGAAGACAAGAAAAACAACGACCTGCTTACAGGACAGGGCTCTCTGCATTGCCCTTTAATTGTGAGGTGAAACGAGTGTACGCTCTACATCCTGACTTCAATGTATGATATGCAGATTCTAGGATCTTTAAGACAGAAACATGATGCCAACAAGAGAGACTGTGTGAAAAATAAAAGTGTGTTGGCACTACAGACAATATCTTGGATTGCACAATCTAGCTTGCCTAGAGCCTAGATTTGGTCTTATGCCAGGAAACTTCAGGGTAGGGTCTCTTTGTATTTAGGCCAAGGTTATTCCTTTTCATGCCCCTCATATTTTGGTGGGCCTATGCAAACAACAATTGCCACCCTAAAACCGTTTTAACTGAGCTCCTTTGACTCTAATCCTTAAAAAAAAAAACCACTTAAACTTTTGACTTTTACTTAAACAAATATGTATGTGCATGGAAATGTAAAAAAAAAATACTATGCCTCTAATGTTTAAGGAGTTACATAAGTTTTATGGTTTTAGATTGCCTTGTGTGCTGCTAGGTAATATTATAATGTATTACAATCTGGGGACTTGAGGGACAAAGTAATTGTACATAGGTTCTGTTTTATTTATTTAATGTTCTTTGGCTGAAATTTCAAAGTTAAAATATCAGCAAGGGGACTTCTGAGAATTATGTTAAGGGTGATTGTCCTTCCACTGTAACTTTACCTTGTCCTCTTTCTTTGCATCTTTGTTCTCATAATTAAAAACTAAAAATTAAAAAAGTAAAATTATGTTTCTGTATGTCAAAAGAAACATGGGCTAAAGTTAGAAGACAATTAACTGAATGAAAAAAAAATTTTGTACTCCACGCACCAAATAAAGGACTGATATCTAGGATATGCAAAATACTCACAAAGGTTAACTCCACAGAAAAGCCTAAAAAGACCTTCAAAAATTGGGGAGAGGAAATTAATAGACACTTCTTTGAAGATAAATAGATGGCAAACAGATTCAGGAAAACATTTTTATTATCAGTTATCATTAGAGAAATCTAAATAGACAAGTAGATGTTCTTTTATACCAGTGAGGATGGCACATATTAAAAATACTGGTAACAATCTATTGGCAAGGATATGATAATAAAAAAATCTCATCCGGGGGCCGGGCGGTGGCGCTGGAGGTAAGGTGCCTACCTTACCTTGTGCTAACCTAGGACAGACTGCGGTTCGATCCCCCGGTTCTCCATATGGTCCCCCGTGCCTGCCAGGAGCGACTTCTGAACGAATAGCCAGGAGTAACCCCTGAACGTCACAGGGTGTGACCCCCCTCAAAAAAATCTCATCCACTGTTTGAAGGAATATTGCCTGATTCAACCCTATGAAAAACAGTACGGAGAATTCTAAGTAAACTCAAAATTGAACTGCTATATGACCCAGAAATAGCATTTCTGGGTATCTATGCCCAGGAGAGAAAAATAGTCATCCAGAAGAATATTTGCACAATGTTATTCATTGCAGCACTCAGTATAAAAGCTAAGACTTGGAATCAACCTAGATGGCCAACAACAGATGAATGGATCATTAATATGTGGTACATATATACAGTGGAATACTATATAGCTGTAAGAAATGAAGCAGTCATGAAATTTGCAGCTACATAATGGAACTAGAAGATTTTATGTTAAATGAAGTATACCAAAAAAAAAGGATACATATAGAATGATATCACGTATTTAGAATAACTACTTGAAGAAATGCAATCTTTTAAAAGAGTGTGTAGTTGAACCCTTGTGGCTTCAGAGAATAGGGAAGAGAAGAAAAGAAACTGAGTGGAAGAGGAGAAACAAAAATATAAAAAATTGAGATTAGGGTCCAAGTGATCTCAGGTGCATTATAACTAAATATCCAAGCTAAGGCAACATCAATGGAATCAAGAGACCCAAATTTTCACAATCTTTACTTTAAAAATGGTCCTTTTATATTTGCATGCTGGTGTTTACAGGAGTGGCCCATACCACTCCTATAATGCACTTAGGGAACACTGATGGAGAGAGGTGGACACTAGTGGTGGGATTAGCCCTGATTCATTGTATGTATGAAGCTCAACTGTGAAGGACTTTGTAAGTCACAATGGTTTCAATAACATTAACATTAAAAAAAAAAAACTAGATTTTTTTTTGTTAAGTTCCAAGGAGTAATAATCTGAGGTTTAAGACACTTTCCTTATACCTGGCATGAATCATATACAGACATGAATCAATCTTTGGCCCCAATGAGCATACAGTCAGGAGTTGTAGCTGAGCACTGCTAGATGTGGCCCAAACTATGACCTTTCCCCCACCTGCCAAAAAGATTCAAATTTTAAGTAGATCATGAACCTCACCTTGATTTACTTTATCAATCATGTCAAAGGTATTTAAGTGTGCCAACCATGAATATATATGGGCTGTTAATGCTGAAACCAATTTATGAAATTATCTATTAACAACATTTCTAATCCAAACTTTCTGCAATAATTATAGGTAATAGTAAGGTGTCATCTTAGAATATTAAATTCCAATGAAAGAAATAATTCAATGTGGAAAGGAAATATTTTCCGTAGGCTTGTTTGTCATACTTAGAATCCAAAAATCTTCAAATTATAGTTAGAATATGTAGCGGGAGTCAAAGAATTAATTAGACTTATCAACAGATAATTCTGATTTTGAGAATAAAATGTGATATATATAAAATAAAACATTACTTTAATATTCATTAAATATAAATGTTTAAAACAAACATTGAGTATAAGTGAAAGAACATTTACTTATAGATATAAAGCCAATACAATTTCAATTTTTACAATAATATTATATTTAAATATAATGAATAGTTTAAAAATGGAAAATCTTACTAATTTTATTAAAATATAACATAATTGAATTGATAATTCACATACAGAAAATTATTTTTCTCAAGAGAGAAATTTAAAAATAAAATCTGTTCTAGTATTAGGAAGCAAAATTCATGAAATATATTTTAATAATTAATAATTTTTTATTTGTTAATAAGTTAATTTGTAATTTGGGTACTGATAGCATCTTGATTTATCATAAATTCAGTTAGATGAGCATGCAATTCATTTTTTATAAAACATATTAGTCATAAATTTCATTTTCTATTATTAGGTAAAAACATAGTGGAAAAACTAAATTGTAATGCAGCCACCTCCATAGGTCCTAAACTGCATATTTAAATGAATAAAAAACATATTTTTGAAAATTTGTAACTATAAACTAGAAATCATAATATTTTTTACAGAAGAGCTATACACTTTAAAAATGACTTTGAAGTGGAAATGAATAAAAGTATTTCATGCTTCAAATATTGGGCAGAAGTTGGGAAGTAGTCTAATAATGTTAAAAAATTAATCACAATAAAGTTTATAAACATTTAATTATTAATTATTTTTATTAGACATATTTGAAGAATATATTTTCAAAACATATCAAATATGTAATGTAGTATTAAACATACCACCAAAATATCAATAACACTCCACTCCAGCCTATTGCATTCTCACCTTTATTTTCTCATTTTCTTCCAATATCCCATCTCTTCAACTTGTTCTGGCAATTTTAGTGAAAAACATATGTTTTTTTTTTTTTGGTTTGCTTTCATCTGTTTTCTTTCTTACTTTATATTTCAGACCATTTGTCTTGGGAGATAGCATGGAGGTAAGGCATTTGCCTTTCATGAAAAAGGTCATCGGTTTGATTGCCTGCCTGGAGCAATTTCTGAGCATGGAGCTAGGAGTGGCTCCTGAGCACTGCCGGGTGTGACTCAAAAACCAAATAATAATAATAATAATAATAATAATAATAATAATAATAATAATAATAATAATAATAGTTTAGGCACTGTTATTATTGGGATTTCATACATGAAATATTCAGCACCAACCCTCCACCCAAAAGTAAACTTTCCTCCACTCTGAATCCAGTGCCCATCCCTCAGACTTATCCCAGTGGTGAGCATCCTACTAAAGAGAAGTTCTCGGATTCTATTGTCTCGGAAAACTGATATTCCACTAAATATCTTCAAACAAGAGAGATCATTTAGTGTCTGAATATTTTTAACTTGGCATAGTAGTATTCTATTTTTCAGTTATATCTATATTTTAATATAAAACTTTTGTTTGTTCTCTTTTTTGTTTTCCTTCTTTCTTCCTTCTTTATTCTTCTTTACTTCCTTTTCCCTCCCCCTTCCTTACCTTCTTCCTTTTCCTTCCTCATTCTTCATTCTTTCTTTCTTCCCTATTTCCTATATTCCTATCTTTCTTCCCCATTTCCTAAATTCCTTCCTATCTTCCTTCCTTCCCTCTTTCCCTCCCTCCTTCCCTTTCTTTTTTCTCACTTCTTTCCCTTTTTCTTTCCTTCCTTCCTTCCTCTCTCCTTCCTTCCCTCCTTCCATCCTTCCTTCCCTCTTCCTTTCTTTCTTCCTTCCCTCCTTCCTACCTTTTCTTTCCTTTCTTCCTTCCTTTTTCCTTCCTTCCTTCCTTCCTTCCTTCCTTCTTTCCATCCTTCTATCCTTCCCTCCCTTTCCTTCCTTTTTTCCTTCCTTCCATTCTTCTATCCTTCCCTCTTTTCTCCATCCCTACCTCCCTTCCTTCCTCCTTTCCATCCTTCTATCTTTTCCTCTTTCCTTCCATCCTTCCATCCTTCCTTCTACCCTTCTATCCTTCCCTCTTTCCTTCTTTCCTTCCATTCTTCTATCCTTCCCTCTTTTTCCCTCCCTCCCTCCCTTCCTTCCTACCTACCTTCCTTCCTTCCTTCTTTCCTTCCTTCCTTTCTTTCTTTCTTTCTTTTTTCCTTCCTTTCTTTCTTTCTTCCTTCCTTCCTTTCTTTCTTTCTTTCTTTCTTTCTTTCTTTCTTTCTTTCTTTCTTTCTTTCTTTCTTTCTTTCTTTCTTTCTTTCTTTCTTTCTTTCTTTCTTTCTTTCTTTCTTTCAGTCTTGATTGAAATTTTTCTTTGATAATTAAAACAAGTTTACTAAATTAAATAAATTTAATCCAGACGTATTCCAAAGAATTAACATTTCATAGAACAGCTGGAATATTTAAATCTAATTTTATCTATGAATGGGGTTATGGCAAAATGCACCAATGCTTTGTCAGAATTTTTTTTTAAATAATCTTTATTGAGATGATATGATTTACAAGTCTTTAACAGTTACATTTAAGGCATATAGTGACAGTAAACTAGGCCAATTTCCACCACCAGTGTTGACCTCCCTCTGCCCCTGTTCCCAGCATGCTTCCCCTGTCTCCACCATTAGACCCCTGGACTTCTAGTGTAACAGGTCCCTTTTGTGTATAGCTTGTTTTAGTTTGAGTCTCTTGATTCTATTGTCATTGTCTTTGGGTTGGGTGTTTAGGACTGATTATTTTTTTATTTCCACTCAATTTTTATGAAACTGCTGGCCCTTGGTACTATCTACTTTTTATTTTTCTCAATTTATTAAGCAAAACAAGCTGATTTATATTCTATGGTTCGGTTGGTTGGGGGGATCAGGGAGGAGACTCTGTGTAGAAACTATGAATTTAAATTTAAAATAAAAAAAATAAAGAAAAAGGAAACAACAAAACAAAAACGTATTAAAAATATAGGAGGGGGCTGGTGTAGCAAGTTTGTTTTTTGCTTTTTGTTTTTGTTTGTTTTTTATTGTTTTTCTTCATTGGCACGGTAATTATTGGGGAAATTAGAAAGGAAATTACTTTAGCCTAAAAGATACAGGGTTTCTCCTCCCTTGAAGTGTACTCTCATGGGATCACTACAGGCTACAGTCATATTCATTGTTGAACCCTGAGGTCGTTTTATGGTGCCAGGAAATGTTTTGATCAACTGTGATTGTCAAGGATAGTCTTCTATAATTATATCTTGGTTTTTGCACAGGTTCTAGGTTGAAGTTTAGGATAAAGTCTTTATGGTTTCAGAAGTTCTCCGTCCAATTGTTGCAGTCAATCTTCTGTAATTACTGAGCTTGGTATTTGCACAGGTCAAAGGACAGTGTATCTTCTAATTTCATCTCATCTTTAGGTGATGAGGTTGGGGAACCTGTTCTTAGATCAAGTTGTTGCTGTTTCCTTGTATTAAGGATGTTGTATGCACCTAGCCTGGTGCAAGTTGGTGCCAGATTGGTAGTAGGCACTCCCCTGTGAGGAGTTTGATTCCTGATGCT
>PVKC010037294.1:0-13007 GCA_004027635.1 Crocidura indochinensis
GGGTCTGAGTAAAAAGTGGAAAACAGAGGCACATACTGGAGCAATCCTCATCCATCATGAAATGAGTGGAATGACCAATGTGTGTTGCTGTATGCTACTAAGGTCTTCAAGTCTTTTGTTATTATAGCAAACACTGACTAATAAACCACCTCAGTTTTCAAAAGAAACAGTTTTGTTCTAACTGAACTTTGGGTCCAATTCCCATTCTTCTTTTGAGCATTTTGTTGATACTCAAATAAATGTCTGAGTATTAAGCCAATCATGGGTATTATATGCCCAAGCATGAAGCTTAGAAGATTCAATTATTCAGTAAATATTTTGAAGAACAAAGAAATTCAAAATTTATATTTCAGTAGTTCTTTGTTGACTCAAGGAATATAAAATAAAATGCTGAATACCAATGGAATTTTGGTGGATATGGACACCTCTAGGTAAAATAAAGTAGGTAGAGTAGGGGTTGAATATAGAGCCAAATTTTCCAAAGATAAGAAGAGCCATGGGGTAAAATTTAACCATGAAAGTACTGTCAGAATTTGAAGCAAAGCTTTGTAAAATCACTAAAAATAAGAACATTTTCTTAGAATTTTGTAGACAACATTTGTATCTTGTTAACTTTGGTCCCCATAGTTGTAGTCATTTAAGACACCAAATGTCAAACCACATTATCATTCCAGGATACAGAAAATTGTCTTCAGAGGATTAAGTCTTGAATACTTTACCAAAACTCTATCTCATCCATGTTCAAGGTGCACTCAGCATCATAATAACTATTGTTAGCTCTATTAAGGAAAGAATAAATGTAACTGGAGCCACATTTATCTAAGTTACATTTCTCTTCAGCACCAACACAATATCTGGATAGAGTAAAAACTACTTGAATATGCGCTGTATATATAATTTAAACATTTCTTCAGCTTACCTGAAGACTGATCATCTTTGATTGTCAGTTCTTGTTTGTAGTTCTTTTTCTTCATTGAAGATATTTTTGCCCACTTTCTGGTGGGTTCCTGGAATACTCTAGCCTATCTTTACTCAATTCTATTGCTCTGCTGTTATCCTTTACAGTTATTTCATTTTTATTTATTTATTTTTTGGTCTTGCTTTTTGTCATCTGTGGTACTATCCATACTTCCCCTACCAGATTTCACTAGAAAATTTGCTGACATTCAGATTGCTCACCCATCTTCATTAATCATTTTAACATAAGTCACAACTTTCTTTACCTCCTGTCCATATTTGACTTTCTAGGGGATTTCAATATCCTTGCTTTAAGTTGGTTTCACAGTTCTTTGACCTCTTAAATTTTGTGACCTTCATCCATATATCAAATTCATAAAGCCTCAGCAATGGTAAATTTTTAACCATTTAGTACAGGAAGTCTCTTTAGATATCAACTAATTCAATCTTTCATCATTATTTAGACAAGGTCACTCAAGGAAAGAATCTTTTCAAGAGAGTTAATAGCAGAGAACAGAATCTAGTTATCTATTTTTTCTCATCTAGGATTCTTTCAGTTGCATCATCTTTTTTTCCTAGTAGACATCTCTCATCTTACCATCAATATTAGTATGTAATCTTAGTTGAGGTCACAGACCCATACAGATTACTACTACTAATTTGAACTAAAGCATGTGTTTACTTTCAGGTTAGAGAATGAGTAATTTTTTTCATGCTTGGATTTTATTATTGTTTAATATCTATAGAAAAAAACAAATACACTAAGAAAGTAGATGGCAGGAGCAAATACTAAAGCAGCTCTTCCTTGGATGTTGGAAGGAGAAGGCCAGGATAATGGCATATACAATGTTTATTGGTGTGGAATACAGAGAACAAAGTAACCGGACAGGTCATACGATTTTTTCATAAAATGATTTCCTCTGAAAGAAAAAGAATATGAAGAAAACAAGGGGCTTGAGGTGGATGTCACTAATTGAATTAGAGAAGGAACTGGTCACAGTCAAGAGTAGTACTAGTGTAAAACATATTGAGGGTTCATGTGCTTTTGAAGTTACAGAACTTAAATTTATCTTAGAAACAAAATCAAAAGTTGACTCCCACTGAATCCCATTTTGAGTAGTTCTTTAGGATTACTTAGTTAGGCTCTCTAATAAATCTTTTTGGTTGATTAGAGTTTTCTCCATGTAATGTCTAAGCTCTTTATTCTTTCTTCATGTCTTGGATCAGCTATTTCAAATGCTTTCATGACTCTATAAATCAGTATTTTCTAGGACAAGGATAACAGCATGAAGTTCTCTGAATTCTCTAAGAAAACAGAGTATCTGTGTAGTAGTGATAGAGGGAAATGCCTCATTCCTAATAAAAACAAAATACAGAAACCTCCAACTTGGCACTGTCATTAGAATTTCTTGTATGGGGAAGACAATGGAATTAAGAAGCATCAGCCAATCCTTAATATTTACCTCCCAGTGGGTTTCATGGACTATTGGTAGCACTATAAGGTCATCCTCCAATGTTCATCCCCACCTCCTTGAGTTTAATAATTTCAGTAAGTATACAAGTAGAAGACACTCTCATGTATCCAATAAAGTTGTTCAACAAGATTGGCTTGGAATTATCCATGGGGAAAGAAAGGAAGAATGCCCAGGATTTTAGATCTTCATTTCATTTCAACCAAGGTTATCACAGGGCTCCTGAACTTTCTCACTGTTGATTCCTTCAAAGAGGGAATCTTCATCCAACTACCTTCCAAATAACTGTAGTCATTTTTTATTTATCCTTCATCCAACTACCTTCCAAATAACTGTAGTCATTTTATTTTATTTTTTATTTCATATCCAGAGAGGGTAGTGGAACTCTTGTCTCTTACATTTCTCTGGCCCACTCTCTGGATGTTTCTTTTCTTTTTTTTTGGTTTTGGTTTTTGAGCCACATCGGGCGTTGCTCAGGGGATACTCCTGGCTGTCTGCTCAGAAATAGCTCCTGGCAGGCATGGGGGACCATATGGGACACCGGGATTCAAACCAACCACCTTTGGTCCTGAATCGGCTGCTTGCAAGGCAAACGCCGGTGTGCTATCTCTCTGGGCCCTGGATGTTTCTTTTCTAAGGAAACATTACATTTTATTGATGGCCTTAGCCAATAGAACAGCCATTGAAAGAAAGGAGAAAAATAATGCGCCAAAAGTCAAGAGTGCACTCCTTACAATATAGCCCAATAATGGAAAATGTGGATAACTTAATGCTGGGAATTTGTATAAATTCAGCAGAAATTTCATTGATTTAGGATGGGGAATATTTATAAATAATATGATACTTTTGTGTTACTGCTTTGACTTTTTTCTGTTTCTTTCCTCTTGAGAATTAAAAGAGGTGTATATTTTTTGGTGGGGGATGAAACCCCTAACCTGTGCTTATAGGACTTGGAAACCATTCCTAGATTGATAGTGTAGGCTACACAGTTTAGTAACTGGGCCTTCTATTCTTAGGCTCAGTGTAATTAGAGGTTACAAAGGTTATACTAATCAGTTCTCTAGTGTGGACATGCAGTGCTGGGGATTGAATTTAGGGCCTTGTATACACCAGGCATGTGTCCTAGTCTTTTGAGCTATCACCTGGTTAATGCATTTGAATGCTATAAATCTTATGAGAGAAAACAAAAGAATCTTTAAAAAATATTTATTATTAATAACGCTATTAATAATATTATAATATTATGAATTTATTGGTTTTGGGACTACATTGTGCTGTATTCAGAGTTTATTTCTGATTCTTCAATGAGGGATCATACCTGGAGTATTCAGGGTATAATAATTGTGATGGGGTACATTTCATAATACAGGGAAGTTTCCCACTCTAAGCATGTGCCATGTGGACCCAACTTATTCTCCATGTGATTGGACAGTGACTGTCCAACCCAGAACCCCAGATCCCAGATGCGGAACTGACATAGGTCCCAGCAACAGCACCAGGAACCAAATTCTTCCCTGGGAAATTCTTAATTCTGCTCTGGCCAACTTGCAACAGCTTTTATATGACACCATGACATGAGGAAATGGCAACAACTTCATCTGAGAGAGGACTGCCCTATCTCATCACCTACTGGTCTGATGCAATCAGGAGACATGACATACTTTGCTCTATGCAAAAACCAAAATCTCTAACTACAGAAGACCGACCTTGACAAACATGAACTGGGCAGAACCTATCGAGGGTCCAATGAAAAAGATTCTATTTGAGACTTCGGCCTAGGATTAGTATAAAAACCAAGATCTCTAATTCCATAGGTCTGACTTCGATAACTGCAAATGAGCAGAACTCCTGGAACCATACTGAAAGATTGTATCCTAGGTTCTGTTCTAGGATCTGAGCAAAAACCAAGACCACTAATTACGGAAGACTGATTACAATAACCTGGATGGAACAGAACTTCCGGAACTGTTAAAAAAAAAAAAAAAAAGCTCTCTCCTAGCCTTCGTTTTATGATCTATGCAATTAACAAGATCTCTACCCATGGAGGCGTGTTATTATCATCCACAACTGACAGGAAAGTTCCCTGGCACCATAAAAAACAAACAAACATGGGCTGTGAAAATGAACGTGTATGGAGTATGTAGTTATTCCCATGGCAATATGCTTTAAGGAGTGAGAAACCCTTTATCTCTTAGGTCAAGGGTATTCTTGTTCTAATTTACCCAATATTTACTGTGCCTATGCAAAACAAAAACAAAAAGAAAAAAAAGAAAAAAAAACACAAACTTTTTTAAGTAGTTGCTGGTTTGGTTTTTGTTGTTGTTGTTTTTAAATCTTTACACTCCTTTTTTAATTAATCATTTTTATTTTGACCAAAGTGGATTACAAATGATTTACAGTAGAATTTTAGGTACATAGTGACATTGAATCAGGGGCATTCCCACCACCAATGTTGTCCTCCTTCCACCCCTGTTACCAGCATGCATCCCATATTGCTTTTATTCACCCACTTTTGTTTTGTCCTGCTTTTGTTTTGTTTGGTTAGTTTTGTTCTTTTTTTTGGTTTGTTATTACTGCCCCATTGTCTTTTTTCCCCTTTCTCCTTCTAAAGCAGTGCTTCTCAATTTTCTGTCATGCCCCCCTAGGAAGAAGATTTTTCTTGCCCCCCCCCAAGGGACTGTAAATAGTATCTTTATTAAAAAAACCTTTAACCTGCAAAAAATATATAAAATAATTTGAGCTAATTTCTTAAATCAGAGGTGATGTCTGGATTAATGGCTACAATGAGCACGTTTTGCAATGCATAGATTTTCGAAGCGGGGTTTGAGGCAGGACAGCAACTCTCAACTCCAGAGACATATAGAGACATAAACATGGGGCTTAACTTGTTATGACAGTGTTTGTCGAGGTCAAATATGTCCCCCTTTATTGATCCTCACGGTCCCCCCCCGGGGCGTTCCCCACTCTTTGAGAAGCACTGTTCTAAAGGGAAATTTATAACACCTAGAAGAATCCCTCCTAGTTTTTTTCCCTTTTGCTTTTGTCTTTGTTTTTGATAGTTTTCTCCCTTATTTTTTCATATATATCCAACAGAACC
Organism: Crocidura indochinensis; assembly: GCA_004027635.1. NCBI lineage: Eukaryota > Metazoa > Chordata > Mammalia > Eulipotyphla > Soricidae > Crocidura > Crocidura indochinensis. Next base: position 5,527 of record PVKC010037294.1, read on the forward strand.
ACATTATTGGAATCATTTTGTTCAGCCTCACAATTTGAGGGGGGAAAATGGATGGTACCAAGACCAGACAGTCAAATGAACATTTAGTGGAAATAAAAAATGATTAGACTTGAACACCAAACTCAAACGACAACAGAATCGATACCCAATTTATAACAAGCTGTACAAGTGGGGAACATTTACGCTAACATTATGGGGGAGTAAAAGTGGGAACATTTACGCTAACATTATGGGGGAGTAAAAGTGGGAACATTTACGCTAGCATTATGGGGGGTAAAGGAAGGAGAAACGGGATGCGTGCTGGGAACAGGGGTGGAGGGAAGACAACACTAGGAATGGGAATGCCCCCCATTCATTGTCACTATGTGCCTTAAATATTTCTGTGAAATAATTATAATTCACTTTGTCCACAATAAAAAATATAATTGTGATGGGGATGGAACATAGGTCATCCTTATACAAAGCATGTGTCTTAATGTCTCCAGTCCTGTGAAAATATTTCAAAAATGTTAAACAAAACAGATGGTGCAGAGGAGCATAGGACTCTGCCTCCCAAAGTACAGTCCCTTTTCATGCCACTGGAGATTGAGGCAGGTCTCAAGTTATGCTTATATATTCCTCTAGCTTCTCAGAATCCTTTGGACATTGAATATACTGAAGAGGCTCCATATTGTTCCATATAAGAAACCATATAATTTTCTAAAAATATTTTTGAGGAAATGCATGAAGAAATCTAACTTTCTTGTTTTCATTAAATGCACTTAAATATACTAAAGTTATGCACTATTGCATATATTGATATCATTATTACAGTGATCTTCTGTTTCTGCATATCATTCCATTTTTTTTGGTAACTACTATCTTACGGATACCAATTTCCCATATATTACATGAAGAGAATATGCTGTCCTATTCAAAATGATCAATCTTTAGTGATTTGTATTTGTGTGTGTTTAATTTATTTTACTTTTATGGTGGCCACACCCATCTGTGGAAGCTTGAAGGGTATTCCCCTTGAATGTTTTGGAGGAATTGTGGGCACACATAGCATTGGTTGGTTTATTTCTGGTTCTGTGCTTAGGGGTAACTCAGTGTGGGCTTGGAGTGCCATAGTGGGTGCCAATGATGGAACCCAGACTGACTATGTACAAAGCAAACACCTTACCTGGTATACTACTTTTCTGGCACCCCACTCCCTTCATTGTTGCATGGAAGCACAGACCTTGTTCAGTGCTTGGGCTTGAACCAGTGGTGCTGTAGAGCAGGTGTGGAAGGTTGGGCATTAAGGTCACCTTGGGAGACTGATGCCACCATACAATAGGTTTTTGGAAATCCATCTCTCCCATTTGAACTAGCTCTGTGGCCCCTGTGTGTTGATATATAATGTGCAAGTATTAGACATACTATGAGTGGCAGAAAGAGTGAAGAATTGGAGAATGTGAATATAGTTAGTGGTTCGTGGTGATATTGAGAATCCCAAGATGTGTAACATGTAGTATAACAGGTGGAATAGAGAGGGACACTACAAGAGTTCAGCTTGGTTCTTAAAGGAATTGCAGGGATGTGGATTTGGTTGGATTAACGAGATGAAGGGTCATCCTATACCAGACCACCAAGAACCCTTTGGGAAAATTTGTCTGTCAACTGTGTTGCTAACCTTGTGTCACCAGGGAATCTAAATTGCATGCTTAGATGATCAAGGCTCCAGACATACTGCCATTTGCTATCTATGGGACCATATGTTTCTGTAACTTACATGTTTTTTTTCCTCAGTTTCCTCATATAAACAGTATTAAGTCACTGTACATACATCATAAAACTAATTTGAGGGTAAAAGAGGTTATTGCATACTTGGAGAAGGGTCTAAAAGTTTGCTGCTATTATCATTGTTATTATTGCTCATTTATTACTGTCCTGTTTTCTTTTTAACTGTTGTTTATACTAAGTAAGAGGTAGAAAAAATACAAAATGTGAACATTTTAGTAATATTTATTTATTTATTTTAAGCTTGGAGGAAACTATCACTTTTGCTTTTCTAAACTATCACTTTGCTTTTCCCTTTTAAAGAGCTTGAATAAACTCAGAGGGTGAGCAGAAAAATCTAAGGCTAAGTTTTTGGAATAAATACCGTAAACCATAAGAATAATGTGGGTTTGGGTCATTGGCAGTAGTAATACTCAGAGAGCTTTTCAGTGTGCGTGGTGTTTTGAACATCCATATGCCATTAAATGTTCATAGAACTTTCCACTCTCCCACACTGGTTTGGAAAACATGAATTTTCTCTTTGAGGTCATAGAAGTCCAAGCTGACTGCTTACTACATCTGTTTGAAAGTGAAAAAAAAAATACTGCACATCATGAAATACCTTCCTATACATTTCCTTAAATCGACTGGGGAAGATGGGTGAAATACAATCAGTATTGTCTAGAATCCAACAAGTTTCCAGTAAGCACTAGAAGTTCCCTTGAAGACTCCAAATATGTAGAGTGAGGTAGAAAATAATGGATTTAGAATTCTTAAAAACTTCTCTGTCCCTCATTTCTTACTCACTTTGTTTCATAAAGTATTGTTTCCATTTTGAAACGTCCTAATTTTGAGCATCAATAAATTGTTTTTAGCATAGCTGCACCCAGTGATTTTCAAAATTAAATATGATCTTCTAGAATGTCAACTTAAGAATTGGGTGGGGAGGCTGAGGAGAAATGAAGCTGTGATAAGGGGAACTCATGACCGATCACAGGGCAACATAAACATGCCTTTCTGTTACTTTCCATTCAGAAAAGTAGTTGGAAAGAAAGTTTCAGTGTTCTGCCAGGCTGATCATTCCATGACAAAACATGAATATCTCTTGAATTTCATACCTTCTCTCCATAGCCTCACTCCTTTTCCAACATTCTTTTCTTTTTTTTTTTTTTTTTGTTTTCCCCTTTCCTCTTTCTCTTTAGTCTTCCAACACCTTCGGTATTGTGTTTCATTCCATGAGTACCTACTTGAATAAAGAACCACCATCTGGAAATGCTATGAAAGGAAGAACATTGCTTAAGTACAAAATATCTCATTTTTTTTTCTTAGGAGAAACGGTGACTAGTTTCCTGGAAGAAAAAATAAAGGCAGAACTGCACGTTCATTTCTTTGCAGAGTTGCAGATGAAGGTTGTGCTACTGCTTTACAGATAATTTAGAGCAACATGTTGACTTGAAAAATAAATCATTTCTTCCTGGATGAAACTTAGCCTATCCCCTCTATCATAATTATCGACAGATTTAGATTGAAGTGATTGTGGTACTCATTGTCCTTAAAGATATTCAGGGACGTGCCCATGAGCCACTCTGATGGAAAACGACGGAAAGCAATGCAGTTCATCATCACAGCCCCTGAAATGGCTGAGATATGCAAAAATGCTGGTTTGATCCAAAAGGTATAAATAGCCTGTAAGGGGAGGGGTGGAGAGGGAGAGCAGGGTTTGCAGACTGCTGTATTTGAGGAACAATTTGACAGAGACAGAGCAAGATGATGATAACTGGGAAAAAGGATAATTTGTCATGATTACCTCTTTCCCTCCTTCTCCCTAGAGAGAATAGTTTGTACCCATTGGAATTCATATGTGTGTATGAAGGGGTGGGTGGGGGCTAGTATATTATAGCAAGGAACACATATCATTTTCTTCTTTTTTTGCTGGATGTCACTTGGATGGCATCAGATTATGAAGGTTCTACTAAAAGGATGTGGCACATTGATAGAGTTCCTTTATCTTAGACATTTGACTAGGAATAACTTCTTTGTTAGTAAGTGACACTCCTTAGTGCAAACCCTTCCAGCTTTTATGATCACTCATGCTGTCATTAGGCAGTGTGGTCTGTTCCTCCAATTTTTGCCATGCATCTCCTTAAGCATTTGTCCTATCAATGCAAACCTTGATATTATAAACATTTTGAAGATAAATCTTGTCATTTTCATAGCAGAAATCTGGAAGAACCTGCCTACTTTCCCATTTAAAATGATAGTCACTGATTTTAAAATGTGATTATAAAATGAGCATATTTCTAATATAGCAGTTTTGAAAATAGGAATAAAGAACAGTGAATAAATTAGAATCTTTAATTCCATCACCCTCATTTTCACATGTTCAGAGGTTTACCCCATCGTAAGGCACTTTTTTTCTGTTCCACCTTGTCCTGATTTTATTTTTCCTTTCTGCTCTCTTTTGTGTCTTTGATTTGTATTACAAATTCCTTATGGAAAATTCCATGGTTTCAGGATTTACGCTGGTGAAATATGGTGGTAGTTTCTTGGTGCCAAAACTTAATGAGCCATAGGAATATATTGCAGGAAAATGACTCTGTCAGTTAGAGGGGCACTCTAGAACAACAGTTGTGGATTCCTATCCTGTGGTAGCATAATGCAACAGCAAATCCCAATTTTCTGGCCATGGGTGGGTAACAGTGGAGAGCCCAGGATGAGTGAAGGAAGTGGGCTGAAACTAGGGCTGCCAGGTTTAACAAATCAGAATGTGGAATGCCTAAATGTTTCCTGGGGCAAACTGAGATTTTTTTTTAAAAAAAGTACTTGTAGTTTATTGGATGTGAACACTTAGCTGTGTATTCTGTTTTGTATCTGGCCAATGTCAGCAGAAAGAGTGACTGAACCTCTAATAATGAAATAGTTCTGGGAAAGTGAATTTGTCATAATTCAACTGATTCATAGAACCCCAGTTCATGTTCATTTCTGAATAGGCCACTTGTTCACATGGTCTAACCTTCTCTTTCACTCTACCCTGAACCCATTACCTGAATATGTTGATTCTATCACTTTAAAACTCTTTGCATACCCTTTCCATCTACACTGTTTAGTTTAGGATTTATTATTTATTTCCACTGTTGATTTCTTTTTAGACTAGACTCTAATTTGTTCTCTTACATTCTTTCTTTTATAATGTCATTGAAAAATGTTTCAAAACATAAATCTAATACAATTTGATCTCTTACTTAAAACCCTTCAACTAAGTTCCCACTTCTTAACATAAAGCTTAAATTCTAGAATACTGTTCAAACCGTCCTGATAGGACTTTTGCTTTCCATTCCATCCTCTATTTTCTTTCCTTTATAATCATGCCCAAAGTCAGAAATTTTCTCAATAAAGATGTATCTTTGCTCACATAGTAGCCTTTGTACTTTTTTTTTTTTCTAGAAGCTACCCCGAAATTTCTAATATCCCCACATCTTGCAAAGAGCTGGAGTCAGCAGTAAGAGAGAGCCCATGGAGAACTGAGTGTGTTTTGTTTTGCCCACTCACTCTTGGCATGAATGATGTTGCCTGTTGGGGGTCTTCATGCTAGGTGGACATAAGTGCTGCTGACGAAAGAGACATGCTTGCTGCAGGGTCACTGGAAAGATTTCTGCAACAGGGCCCCAGAGCCAGGATATATGAAGCAAGGCACTTCACAGAGGCCTTTTTAAAAATGAAGACCATGATGACATAGACCTCAGCTGCAGGTGGACAGGACCGGCCACAGCAGAGCTCACATAGACCACCTCTCCCATTCCAGTCAATGTACCTCGTGCATGTTTCAGGGGTTCCCCCAGAGCACACTTGGACTGGTCAGGTAATGGATTCATTTCTGCCAACCCCAAATACTTCTGGCAGCTGGGAATACAGTGACATAAGAGCGACAGAAGCTCACATCTATTTTATTTTCAGTTTGATTCTATGCCACATTATGTTTAGGGCTTACTCCTGACTTTATGCTCATGGATCACTCCTACTGGTGCTCAGGGAACTATATGTGAGAATAATTTTGAGTTAGTTGTATGCAAAGCAAGGGTCTTACCTACTATACTATCTCTTAGTCATACTGTACATTATTTTGTTCATTTCGAAAGACACTTACTTCCTTCTTTACTAAATACTAGGGACTATGCCTGCAGTTGAATCAACAGAAGGAAGAAGACACATAGTTTCTACACACAGGTAGATTCAGACATAGTCATAGGTAGGCACTTGAGCCTGAATTGACTTACTAGTGATTATCAGGAGCTGGTGAAATACTATATTCTTGCTCAACCCTACCATTTTCAATTTTGAATAGAAGTAAATATGTAAGAATATTTTGGGTTTCATTTGTTCTTATTTTATTTTAATTTTTTAAAATGCTATATTATAAAACACTAAAAGCTTGCAGAGAAATGTCTCTGACAGATAATGTCTCACTTTGAGGAACACAGGAAGCAGAAGTAGCAACTGTGGCAAATCAAGTGTTTAAATAGCAACTCATACTTGATTCCAGCTAACTGTTGCCATGAGGGGAATTCAAGGGAAGTCAGAAATGTGACGTCTGATGAAAAATCTGTATTGTTGACTAGTAATTAGCAGCAACAGCACATCCACAAAACTAATTGAGTCAGAAGGACTGTTTCTGTGGATTTCCTCTTTTTCTTGTGGCCTTCCACTATTGGTATCCCAATGGTTTCAAGCCTCTGCTTCACACATTCCAATCTGTTTACCTAGACAACTCTTGCTCACCCTTTAGGTGTCAGCTGACAGTTGCATAAGGTGTTCACTTTTTCATATTGCTTTTCCTGTAGTCTTTTAACTTCTCCTCCAGAAGGTTTCATTAATAGCATTAATAGGGGACATTGCAGGACTCCTTGCTTTCTCAATCATAGAACTTTTCCTGCTGTATTTTAATTGCCTTTATAATTATTTCTCTAGTTATCGATAGTAACCTTCAGGAGGGCAGAACTCTGCTGATGGTGTTGGCTTCTATTCCCACAGTGCAGTGTGCCTGGAGCATAGGCTGCTTAGAAATTCATGGGCAAATGAATGAATGGCATTTGCATTCTCTTCTATGCATAGCTATGAGACGGATGCATTCTCTCTACTCCCTTAGGAACTAGATTCTTCATTTATTTGCAGAATTCTGCCTCCCCCCCCCCTCCTTGCACTTACCTCATTTTTATGCTCTAGGTTTTGTGGCTGCCATTATACTCAACATTTGCTGCAGAGATTTCAGAAGAGTTTCATTCTACTTGCTTCTTTCCAGAAAGATCTGAGTGTGGATCAAAAGAGATCTTACTGAGAAGAAATACAATGCTCAGATAATCTCTATGGAGCTTATTCCAAAATCCATCTCTCCCCCACATCAACCCAATGGAGTAGTGGTTAACCATTCTATTCTCAAACTCATCTGGTTCCACACATGTTCCTTAATATTATAAAAATAAATATATCAAACATTTGACAAATATACACTCAGAATGATTTTTTTTAAATTACAATATTCACTTGAGTGAAGATCTTAGAGGTTATTCTGAGTAATCCCCTACAGTAAATATTTTAGTGCATTTGTTAAGGAGTCAAGTATCTTCCCTCTTAAAATGTGTCTTTGATTTATCAATTATGTTTCTGATGTCTTATATGACATCCAAAATATCTAATGCTATGTGTATGTGTGTATATATATATATATATATGTGTGTGTGTGT
>PVKC010037295.1:0-13022 GCA_004027635.1 Crocidura indochinensis
TGTGGGTGGGATGGGTGGGAGGGGGACTTGGGACATTGGGGGTGGGAATGTTGCACTGTTGAAGGGGGTGTTCTTCACACGACCGAAATCACAAACATATATGTAATCAAAACGCTTAAATTTAAAAAAAAAAGAAGGAAAAAAAATAAGGCCTCCCAATTCTTACCACAGGCTGTGTTCCTCACACGGACTGTATAGAAAAAGGAGGTACAGCAAACGCACCCTATATACACTTCAACCCAGAACCTTGCCTGGTCTGGATTGGAAATTGGGGACAAAAAAAAAAAAAAAAAGAATCTCTTCAGAGTCCAGAGCATCTCAGACATGTGGCGGCCATCCGCTCATTGCTCTCAGCTATAATCTGATCTTCTTTCCTTGCATACACACACACACACACACACACACACACACACTCTTCTGAGGTATTTTTGGAAATTTAATTTACATGCTGAGTTCAAAAATATGTACCTACAGCAATTCTAGAATGAACAAAGGAAAGGAGGGTATAGATAAGTATAAACACAATGAAAAATACAGTATGCATTTAAGGAATGCTACATTCTTTATAAAATAAGAGACACACATGTTGGTACCTGACTAAGGAATGGGCAAGGAAGGCATTTTGAAATAAATGCCAGGAGAATACAGGTAAAAGTGAAGCAGGAGTGGTTCAGGATGTTTTTTAGGATAGATAGGGTTAGGGCAGAATTTGGAGAACTTGCTAGAAATGCTCCCCGTTTCTGTCCATCTGTGGGAGGCTTGCCAACTTTTCAGAGGAAATAGAGGTAATCAAGCAGGTGTCTTGAATAAAACATAAAATTAGAACATACTGACCAAAGACATTTTACCTTATTAAGTCTAATTATCCAAATTAAATTGAAGTATTTGAGTAGGAAGGGGAATACCTAGAAACTGATTAATAATAATGATGTGAAATCTTAAAACAGTTCTTAGTACTGAGTGATTCACAGAGATTATGTTACTGAAAAGTTTAATGTTGGCCAGATTCAGTGTCTTCTGGACAAAGCAAAATGAAATATCATTAAATATCAGGAATGTGGGATGCTGCAAAATTGGTATAATCTTGAAGAGATAGAATAGAAAGAAGAAAGGAGGTGAGGGATTGGTTCAGTTTACCATTGACTTTGATTTGTGAAAGAAAAATTACACTCAGTATTTTGCGTTCAGGTATGCATTCATAGAAAGAATTAAAACAATACAAAGATGCATCTAAAAGTTCATAATCCTTGCACTGGTGAAGGGGTAATCTTTTGTATAACTAAAGCCCAACTACAAATGTGTTTGTGGGGGCCGGGCGGTGGCGCTGGAGGTAAAGTGCCTGTGCTAACCTAGGACGGACCTTGGTTCGATCCCCCGGTTCCCCATATGGTCCCCCGTGCCTGCCAGGAGCGACTTCTGAGCGAATAGCCAGGAGTAACCCCTGAGCGTCACTGGGTGTGGCCCAAAAACCAAAAAACAAACAAACAAACAAACAAAAACAAATGTGTTTGTAAGAGTGGTGCTTAAGGGGCCGGGCGATGGCGCTGGAGGTAAGGTGCCTGCCTTGACTGCACTAGCCTAGAATGGACCGTGGTTCAATCCCCCCGTTTCCCATATGGTCCCCCAAGCCAGGAGCAACTTCTGAGCTCAGAGCCAGGAGTAACCCCTGAGCGTCACCAGGTGTGCCCCCCCCCAAAAAAAGTGATGTTTAAAGATATTTTTTAAAAATTAAGAATTAAAAAATATAAATAATGGGGGCCCGGGAGATAGCATGGAGGTAGGGCGTTTGCCTTTCATGCAGAAGGTCATCCGTTCGAGTCCCGGTACCCCATATGGTCCCCCGTGCCTGCCAGGAGCAATTTCTGAGCGTGGAGCCAGGAGTAACCCCTGAGCGCTGCCGGGTGTGACCCAAAAAAACCAAATATATATATATATATATATATATATATATATATATATACATATATATATATATAATAATATGGGAGGAAAGCAACTAGAAAGATTATGAGCTTTTATGTATATATATATATATATATATACATAAAAGCTCATAATCTTTCTAGTTGCTTTCCTCCCATATTCTCTTAAAGCTTACAGAAGGGCATGGCTCCTCCCTGCATTTTAATTGCACATCTGTACACACAGAACTAAAAAATCACATATCTCTATATGTCTACATATAAGCACTTATACAATCTACATATATATTCACATACGTACATATGCCTGTGTGTTTTTCCTACAGTAGAATTTTAAAGTTCCAATTTCTCTTCAGTTTCTTTGTGTTGGTCATTTTTCAAGACAAACTTACAAACAGACACATATCTGAATAAATGTTTCCTGTTTTTTTAATATAATTGTAATTTTTTTAATATGGAATCAAACTGATCTCTGATGTAATCTTTTCTTTTTTGGATATTCCTTTTCTTTATTTTTACAGGTTTTATTAGCATTATTTCATTTATTTGATTATGGCATGGATAAATTATGGCATATATATGGCATGGATAAATTTTATGTCTTTTGATGTGTGGAGAGCAAATAGGATAAGATGATAAGATATAACTTTAAAGTGTTTCAGTTGCCAGGGGGGATAAAAGGATGGAACTATGGTCATATACTATTTTTGAGATCTTTATTGAATGTGGAAAGGCAGATTGAATTTTGTGTTTATTTCTTCACATAATGCTAATCAAGATAAACTCTCAAGATATCTGCCAACTTAAAAGTCTATAAATTATGGCATCAATAAAGTATTGAAACTTAAGTGCTACACTCACTCACTGTCCTGATTTAAGAAAACCACTAGAGGGAGTTCTCTTCACAAATATGAGAAGGCTATTTTCCTGCAAGTTTGAGACAGTGAGAATTAACAAATATCGGTTGAAATGAATGATCCTGATGCAGCCTCAATAATATTCCATTTTTCAAGGTCTGAGATAAGAGTTATTCAAGATAATTCAAGTTATTCAAGAATTGTCCAAGTTATTCAAGATGGGACAGTTCATTAAATGTGTTATATTCTTATCGAGATGCAATACCCTGAAGTCATTGGAAACTATTCAATAGACATTTACATGAGAAAATGTCACATTTGAACATCATTAGCATATGTGATCTTCCAAGATTAATCTTTTCATCAAGTTCTTGATTCTAATTACTAACATTATTTTAAATAGTTTGATGGATTTTTATTATGATAACTCATAACTTGCAACTGTCACTTAGGTGAAAATGAACTTTTCTGAACGTCTCAGATGCCCATCCATATACTATCTCCTATAAATTTTGTACTTCTTCTCCCCAAGTAAATTCTGAGTAGTATTCAAGTTATCTTATGAGTTATAACTCATAAGCTATAGTTATATAAATATATATATAACTATGAAGCATAGTTATATTGCCTCACTTTAAAATTTTTTATTACCTTGGTATGTAGTGTACTTAAAGGACTACTATTTAGGCCCAAACATTTAAAGTCGTTTTGTGTTTTAGTGGGGTTTTTTTTGTTTGTTTTTTTTTATTTTGTTTTGTTTTCTTTTGGGGCCACACCCAGCAGTGCTCAGGGGTTACTCCTGGCTCTACACTCAGAAATCACTCCTGGCGGGCTCAGGGGACCATATGGATGCCAGGATTTGAAGCACTGTCCTTCTGCATGCAAGGCAAATGCCTTATATCCATGCTATCTCTCCGGCCCTAGGCAGGCCCAAACATTTAAAAAACTTGATTTGTCTTTTCGATTTCTCACAATATCTGGAGTCCCCCTCTATCATTTTTATTTTCTAATGACTGAACTATTGAAAAACAAGAGGTCTGACCCCAAAGAATGCCAAAACTAGGATTTTGCTGAAGACATACTCCTGTTCCCAGTGAAATAAAACTAGCCTCTTTCCTCACAGTTGTTTCAAGAGGAACAATCTAATGCAAATTCTGGACTAGACTTTCTTCCCTTGGCAAGGCTGTGGGTAAGCACTGTGGTGTTCTCTCATTAGAAACCACATACAGTCATGGTGGGTGATGTCACTGCCTTGACTAATTCACTATTACTAACTGTAACAGTGTAATGAATTTCAATTTATTTATTTATTATTTATTTATTTTTCATTTGGGAATACTTCTATTAAGACCATTTTACTCATTTAAGATTTGCTCCCAAGTATTGAGCCTTACTCCATTAGCTTCATTTCTTTAAACTAGATCTTACAAAAAAGATGATAAGAAACTGACATATTCGTGAGCACTGATAGACTAGTGAGCAATTTTATTTTTAAAAAATTTATCAAAACATTACCCCAATTTTATTTCAAAAATGAAACTTCATATTTAATAAAACATTATTCCAAAGACTATTCAAAACATGTCTTTGTTGTTGTTGTTGTTGTTGTTGGAAAAATACATAGAAATAAAGGTTCTGGAGCATTACAGGAAGCTCAGGAAAGGTCTCAAGGTACAATAGATCATACAGAAACTTATACAGTCACGGTGGATGATCCTGGGTGCAGAGTGGTGGGGATAAACATATCCAGGAGCCTCTCTCTCTTACGCTTTTTTGTTGTTGTTGATTTTGTTGGTTTTGGTTATTGAGTCACACCCAACTATGCTCAGAATTTACTCCTGAATCTGTATTCAGAAATCACTCCTGGTGGGCTCAAAGGACCAATATTAGACATGCCAGGGATTGAATCTGATTTGGATGCATACAAGGCAAGTGCCCTACCTTCTGTATTATTCTTCCAACCCACAGGGAGCTGCTCTTTCTGGCAGGTTCTCCAGTTGTCTGTATTGCTATTTTATAAGGCAGAGGTAATGGATTAGTTCCTTCAATGGATTAGTTCCTTCATACTAGAGAAAAGAAATAACACTACTGCTCCTATCCTCTAAGTCAAAACTGTCCTGTATTTTGCCTTTCATGAGGTCACAACATTGTTACATATGCAGAATGATAAGTGATGTGCTGATGCTATGAAACTTCAAAACTCTCAGTACACAATATCATCAAGAGGAGATTTTTCAGCCTTTCTGGAAAATTACAGACTTATTTTAATTATAGACTCCCAGCAACTCTAGTGAGAAGCTGACTTAACCCAAAGGTGTATCTACAGTCTCAGTCTTTCTATTGGGAGAATACTATGTAACTATGCTTTGGAGCATATTAAATATTAAATACTGGCACGAATCTTCTAGTAACCAATAGCATTTTTAATAATGCTCTATATTTCTAAGAGAAGATGCAACTTGTCTGAGCTTTAGAGAGACCTAAGTGCTCACATATGACCCCTAAGCTCTTTAAGAATTAAGAAATAACACCTTTGCTCTAAACTGGAAATAACTATATGCACTGTTTTCAAAAGTAGAGAATAAAGGAAGATGTAATGATGAATCCAGAGCTCAGCATTCAAAATATAAAAGTTCAGGGGCCGGAGAGGTGGTGCTAGAGGTAAGGTGTCTGCCTGGCGAGCGCTAGCCAAGGAAGGACTGTGGTTCTATCCCCTGGCGTCCCATATGGGGGCCCCAAGTCAGGGGCGTTTTCTGAGCGCTTAGCCAGGAGTAATCCCTGAGAATCAAACAGGCGTGCCCCCCCCCAAAAAAAAAAGTTCAAATGTTCACTGAAAAAAAAATAATGAAGAGAATTTGCCAGGAACTTTATAAAGAATGAGAAAGTGAATGAACCAGTGAGATACGAGGGAAACTTAGTGCATTTGAAAAACAAAAAGAGAAACACCAAAGTTGTATCTCTAAAAAGGCAGGGATCACATTTCTCATCTTCATCATTAAAATGCTCACTATGAAGTTGAAGAGAGTACAGTGCATAGGGCTCTTCCCTTGCACATGGCTAAAGTGTGATCCTCAGTATCCCATATGATCCTCCCTGCTTTTCCAGGAGTGATTCTTAAGAGTAGAGTCTGGAGTAAACCCTGAGTACTGATGAGTGTAGCCCAGAAACAAACAGATTATCCAGTAACTATTTCAATTTCTAGAACATTGTATAACACACTAATGGTTGGTTGTGAGCCAGAATTGATGCATGCCCTTCCTAAAACTTCTGTTCTACTTTTTTGTTTTGTTTTGTTTTGCTGTTATAGGGGGGTTTCACCTGAAAGATGTTTGGGGATCATATGGTGCTAGAGGTCAAACCTGGGCTTTCTGCCTGCTAAGAATGCACTCCAGCACATTGAAATTTCTTCGTGAATCCATGCTATTTCTTTTAGATGTATTTTAACATTTTTGAAATATTCCAAATACAGAGACAATAGGATAGCATACACACTGTTTCTCCCCATCAAAATGCCACACAGACGCTGCTCTTTCAACTTATTGATGTTTAATGGAAAGGGTCAGGCCATGCCAGGTATTCCTCTGTATTAACAAGTCACACATCTTCTAGATTACACTGTCCCTGTTAGAAATAATTGTGTCCAATTTAAGGCAAAAAAAGAAATAATTCAAAAAAACAAAATGAAACTCCAGGTGCACTGGGAGATCAGAAAAGTGAAGAAATGACCTATATATCTACAGGTTCCATACACATATGTGTACACACATATGCACATAATGAGATGTATACACATACATTTTAATCAGTTTTGAATGAGAAAATGCAGCATGACTTGGTACTGAACTACTATTCATCTGAATAGTTTGCTTATGTGGGAGACAGAAGAAAACTAAGTACTGGGTTTTCATCCTAAAAGCTATCAAGTGCTCATGAAAAGATAAAATAAATATCATCAGTCTGAGTTTAAAACTGTCTGTAGCAATAATACAGCTGGATAAAGTAATGGCCTTAAGATTCCCTGAATCCATCAGGAGTGATTTCTGAATGCAGGGCCAGGAGTAATCCCTGAATTCAGCTTGGTGTGATCCAAAACCAAACAAACAAAAAAAGAAGTTATTCCCCCTGGTCCATAAAACACATATAGTCTTGTCTCTAAACTTTATGTCTTGGACTGAAGGTGAAGTTAAAAATTAATAACAAGGGGATGGAGCGGTGGCATGGAAGCTTGCTGGCACTAGTCTAGGATAGACCACGATTCCATCCCCTGGTGTCCCATAGACAGGAGCAATTTTTCAGCGCATAACCAGGAGTGGCCCCTTAGTGTCACCAGGTGTGGCCCAAAAACCAAAAAATAAAAAATTTAATAACAAATAAAAGTAAAACCAATAAGAAGAATATATAAGCAGAGCCCAGGTAAAAGGTATAATAACTAGAAATTAGATTCTTGCAAGAGTGGGGAAAAATTCAGATTCAATTCCAATTTCCTTGAGTGTAGTCATCATCTATGGTTCTAATATTGTGTATAGTCCCCTAAACATTCCTCCTTTAAATGCTAGCAGCAAGGGGACCACCTGCTTATATCACTGTCACAGAAACAAGCTAAAAAAATGACTGTAAATAATAGTTACAGGTCAGAAAAGTTCCTGGAAAGATGAGAATAGATTTCCTCAAAATTAACAGACTCTCTAAGTCTAGCCATTTAGACAAACTTCATAATATTGATATCTTGGAGAAAGCTTCCATTTTGGATGCCATGTTTTTTTTTTAAAGAAGGAAGTTCGCATCTGTGTTCAGATGGAACTATGAAAATAATGTATAGGAGCTGACGTTGAGTTGAAAGTCACAATAATAATATTAAACAATATGAACTGATAGCCCATTCACAATAACACATTTGTTTTTGATTTAAGTTAATTAAGACCATTTTGTTCCTTTTCTGCTACCACATGTAGTCTTCCAAAAATTTTCTAAATGTGTATTTGTTGAGAGATTCCAGACTTCAGCGTATTCATGTCAGTGCTAAAGAAAAAGGCTAACTGCATATTCTGACACAGTGATTGCATTTGTCAGCTGCTGTACTTACTACAGTTATTCAGACTGTTGCTCGGGTCACAGGGAGAGCTACCACCACATGAATCAAGGCAGGAATTGTAGAGGCATCTTTGGTCTCCTTCTTGACATGGAATCTGACCTACTGGAGGGGGTAGGGAAGACACATTCACTTTCATCATCCATAAATTCTTTACATCAGGATCTAAAGGCTCAAGATGTCTAGGGGAGGTGAAGAATGACACAAATTTAATTTTCTTCCAATTTCTCCAAGAATATTGAACACATGTTGGAGAGTACATTTCTGTATGTTTTCCAGACAGCTTACTACAATATGGTTATTCCAAAGGGTCTGTAAAAATGAAGAAATGTTTCTTAGAAACACAAAAACAACTTGTTATGTTTTAGGAAAATTAAAGTTTTACATTTATAAAAATATGTAGACTTGATCACAAGATAAAAGTTAGGTGCTATGATAGAGAAGTCACTATAAAGACCTTGCAATTTTTACTATTTAATAACATTACTTTAAATACTAATTTGATAGCAATTAAACTTTTTCTTCCAAGAATATAAAGCTTGCTTTAAAGACAAAGAGAACACTAATATGAATACAGAAAATATACATTATCTTAATAGAAATCTTACAGAGCTGCTATCCATATTTTCTATGTGTCCTTGGAAAGCTTAGCTGTGATGATCTGAGAATTGGGTTTCTGTTTCCTAGTGAATGACATCAAGACTGCCAGCCTGATCGCTTTTCCTTAAGGTATATACAAAAGGGATCGCTTTTCTTACTGATTTCCTACTCGTTTGTCGATTAAATGGATAAAGTCATAGATCACTGGCCTTTTTCTCTCTCATTTCTTCTATAGTCGATCATTTTTAGACATGTCGTCTGAAATCTTTCAGGAAATTCTCAAGTTAAAAATTAGATATATAAAAATTGTTATATTTAATCAAAGATAATATGTAGCACTATTGTGTAACAGTAAACAGCCTAGCCTTGCAGACAAGAGGCATCTCTGTGTCTCAAATGTCATCAAATTCAAATTTATTGCAAGGTAAGCAGGCTAATGAATTGAATCTCTTAAAAACGATTACATCGTGTACTCATTATTTCAATAGTTATTAAGTATTGCTACAAGGCAAGTGAGGCATTAAGCATTTAAAGTAAATGCTTAGTGCTAAAAGGAATTTTTCATGCAGAAGGAATAAGTTGGTAAAGGTTGGGCTTCCCAAGCAATTGGAATTGGAAAAGTTTGCAAAGACTGAAATTAGAAAGTGCTTCGAGAGATCATAACTTAAGCCACTGTGGAATGTAGATGAAATGAATTGGAAAGAGTCTGAAAGTTGTTAAGACCAAAATCATCAATAGAAGCTAATGTCCTGAAAGAATGACCTTTGTTTCCCTCTTTGTCTAGCAGAAGTAGCCAAAGACCATCATTAACATTTATTCCACACTAGCATGTTTCCTTTCACTTTTTGCTTCCTAATCATAATGACTTTCTTTCTTGGTCAGCTGCTCCCTTTCTCTTTTGATATTCTAGTCATTCTTCAGATCTTTGCTCCAATATTTCATCATTAATTATTATATATATAATTTTTAACATTGAAGCTTCCCTGAGACTCTTCATCAGGATATGTTTCCCATACATGGCAGCCCTGAACCTTGAGTTTTCCTTCATGATCCAAGTACTTCATGATAGGCCCTGGTTTGCGTATATATTTGTAGAGTCAGACCTATTCTCCCCCTCCCCAAAGTCTTCAAGGCCCAATAGTTGTTTTGTTTGTCATGTAATTCCCAGGATAAATCATTTAATAGTACCACTATATATACATATATTTGTATATATGTATACACACACACACACACACACACAAAATTGGCTTCATTAAAGTAAATAACGAAATTTTTATACTACAGGCTCTACTCATCGAACACATGCAAACTATCATTCCCTCACTCTTTTCTTCACTCTTCTCACTACTGTTTTTTTTCCTATTTTTCTCTCCTTTTCGGTCCTCTCCTTTTAATTTAATTTCTCTTTTCTTTCCTGCCCCTTCCATATACTTTCCCCTCCTCCTCCCTTTGAAAATTTACTTTCAATCCATCACATTCTTACATAACATCCATGCAAGTAGTTTATAAATCCTTGCATTACCTAGAAAAGAACCTAACATTATTTCAAATAAAGTTAAAGTATATAGAAAATGAAACAGTTTGATCCCAAGAGAAGTGCTTGACATACAGACACTAATTCCATCTACAAAGAATTTTCTTCTAAATTTTCAAGTTGGTAATATGAAGTACACTTTTCTGTGTGTCACTATACTAACTACATGATATATTTACATATATATAAATAGGTTGTTTTACATATTTACATAGATCTTTCCTATAAGGCACTTTTCTAAAGCATTTTTTGAAATGCTATTGTATTAAATTTATTCTAACAATTAGGACTCATTATGTAAAACCAGTTTAGCTACCTGTAATCTATTTCATTTGTTTATTTTGTATATATAATGCTAAATAATTGCTTTTATATCATGGTCACATTAAATGTTAATATTTATTGTATGTTAATTTATTTATTGAGTATTAACTGAGTTAGTATTTATTGAGTATTTATTATATGGCAATTCTATTAAGTGGTTATCATTATTCTGAATACAGTCACAGAAACTGGGACATAAGGATTGACCTAAATAAAGTCAACCAGATAGCAGACAGCAGAGCTATAGTCTGAACCCAGGCAGTTAGATGGAAACAATCACATTTTAAACTACAAGCACATTAGGAACAAACATTGACATTTTCAACACAGAGATGTTCTTTCCAAACCTGGATTCTGAGATGCTTTGACACACACACTGGAGCTTAAAACAAAATGAAGGCTTTCTGTCAGAAGTCATAACACTTTTGAAAAATTAGTTATTTGATTTATGAGTTTTTATTGTGCATTTCACAACAGATATCAGCCTTCTTTTAATGCAAATTTAAGCATATTGCTTGCTAATAGGAATCATTAAACTGCCTCTTTGAGCATGATTATTTTAGGAAGCTGTTTACAAATAATTTCAGAAATAAGTTCTTTATAATTAGAATCTAAATTGACTATTATACACTAAAATTTCCTTTTATATGCCTTTTCTTATAAAACAGCTGGATCTGCCTGAACTGTTGAGTCTCTACTGCTTACCCTAATTTATAATTAATTGGAAATAATTTCTCAGTATAAATTGCATAAGAATGATTTTTTTCCACAAGAAAGTGTTTTTTTTTTTCAAGCCAGGGCTATGAGGACCATTGCATGAAGCCATTTGGAATTATTTATGTGGGAATGTTATTGGAGCATGAAGGAACTCTCAACTTGCAGCTCTGTTCCCAAGGAAAGGACCATCAATAAGGAATGTAGCACACACTTACTGTCATTGCAATTCTCTTCATCACTTCCATCCTTACAGTCCTCGTCTCCATCACACCGAAATGTGCTGGGGATACACTGTCCATTTCTGCATTCCACCAGACCCTGGCTGAGACAAGCTAGGAAATTCCCAAGGAAGAGTCACTTTATTTCCTTGTATTGTTTTCTGTCTATAGATTACATAAATGATCTCATTTATCTAGCCTCCCCAAAATAGATATGTTTTTAATATCTGAATGATCTGCAAAATAAAATAAACGAATACATAGCTAAGTCTTCAAATTCCAAATCATTTTGGAGCAGAACATTTTCTTTCTTGAATGACTCTAACCTTATTAAAAGCACTTACTGAAAATTAATGTCTTCTGATAATTTCATGTGGGAAGCCATATTAATGACAGTAGTAGTGATGTTGCTACCAATCAAAGCTATGATTTATTTTCAAGTTTACAATAATAACAATATCAAGAATATTATGCACCAAATACCAAATTTTCATAATCAACTTGTAAAGTAAGTATTACTTACCTTGTTTAGAATAAGGGAAGTTAAGTAGAGAATGTTTGGTGTCTGTGAAAGTTTGAACCAGATGCAAAATATGCAAGCAAATTGCTGTGAATTCAAGGCCCTATTAGTCTTTCTATCCAAACCCGACCTAGTGATTCAGTGAAGTGTTAATGTGTAGACAAACCTGTATAACGACCTTTTACAAACCCATTATTTCAAATTTTGAGTATGATATCTGATATTTGAAAGGAACCACCTAGTAAGATTAATCTTTAAGATCCTGAAGGTTGTCTATCACTTCTTAGAGCATTGGGATTTTATGTGGTCCCAATCTTCACTGAGTTACTGTTGAATGCTAAAACTACCCATTCTTTTTATTTTTTTGTTTTGTTTTGTTTTGTTTGTTTATTTTCAAATCACACAGGAGAACAAGTTTTAGAGCTCCTAAAGAGAAGATGAACTACACTCCTACATATCTGAAAAAGAAAACTCTCAGTTTTGGAGAACTTTGGCAAATTCACTGATGTGGAAAGGATACAGGAAACAGAGAAAACAAACAAGGTTCAAAAAATGCAGCCAGATTAAGCCTGAAGTTCGGAGAAAGAGATGTGATGTTGGCGATACTACCCTGTGATTGTCCTCCCACCACTCAATTATCTTTATTATCTAGACCCAAAGTATCAAGATCTTTCTTTTTTAATGCTGTTTAGAAAAAACAAACCTTGAGAATGGCCGAGAGAGTATATGTGTCTTGTTAGACAGAAATAGAAAAACAAGCAAAATTAAGATCTTCGTGGTACTCACAGCAATTGACCTCATCGGATTTATCTACACAGTCGTGGTCTCCATCGCATACCCAATCTATTGCAATGCAGCGCCCATCCCCACAGCGATGCTCCTGGGTCGGATTGCAATCTGAGGAAAACAAGAAATGTAAAGAATCAACACGACAACTTTTTTTTTGGGGGGGGGGGGTATGTCTGTTCCCAATGTTTTTAAACGTTCAATAATTTTTATCATGGCATTATGACATTAAAGAGTGTGTGTTTGTCACTTCTCAGGATCTGTCTGTTTTCTGATAAGTAACAACTTTCCAGCTTTCTCACAATCCATAGCTTGTTTTCATTTTTTATGTAATAATTTTTTACCTTACCAAAAAAATCGATTTTTCCACAGCTGGCCATTTGGATTTCACTATATAGTTATTTTATTTAGAATATTTCTGACAATGTTCTTGTGTCTTTAAGAACTAAAAC
>PVKC010037296.1:0-12820 GCA_004027635.1 Crocidura indochinensis
AGGGGAGGAGAGCATAGACTAACCACTTGACATCTGCAGTGGTACACTCTCTTTATTGCTCAGACATACCACATAGTATAAGCAATCAGGTTAATGCCACCTAGAGAGCTTTCTTTTAAGACTGTTTGATTGCTGCTGCTAATTTTTTATATTAATAAAAAAGTATTTAAAAATTAATTTTCTGATATTAAAAAAAACTGTTAGCTGTGAACTGGCATATTGTAAATATACTTCAGCCTTGCAGGTTGGTTGTTCCCAGCTACCGTCCTCTCACGCCATCTTGAGTTGCACCATTGCTTTAATTTTTTTTCCTTGTTTTCCTTGTCTAAAAACTATGTGCATCTTATGTTCAGTTGAGTTTAATAGAGTGAAAAATACAGTAAGTTACTAAGTGATTGACTTAATCTTGTAGATATTTAGAGTCATATTTTTTTTTACTACATCCAGCAGTCATCAAGACTAAGTTCAGTAAAGTCAGAGATCACTTCTGGTGTTGTTTGGGGAACAATATGGGATGCCAGGATTAGAATCCAAGTTGATCATTTACATGCAACTTAAAAATCTTTCCTACTGTTCTATATTTCCAGTCCAATAAATCAGATTATTTTACTACTAAACTAGAAAAATGTACAGGATAAAACCTAAAATTCTCCATGTGGCAATGAAATAGAGTTGGAAGTAATGATATGAACCAAGGTTTAGTTTAAGTGCAGATGCATATATTCAAAAGTTATGTGTATACATGTGTACATACACATATATTTTTCTCTGTAATAAGGCTTCAAAAAATTCTTTCTCCAATACAGATGAACACACATTGTACCCAGATCTTGATGTCTATTACATCTACCTAAAATGGACACCCTTCTTTGAAATACAAAATTACTAGCCAGTACTTTCCAAAATTGTCAATGTCATTGCAAACAAGGAACCTAAATAAATGTCATAGCCCCAAAACTGAATGTGATAAAAGAAATAAACACGATGTGGTAACCTGAGATTATAAAATAAGCAAATGTACCTTTGGCTCTTCTAACAAATGTACCTTTCATTTATAACATATTAATGATAGAGGTATCTGTGAGAAAATATGAATGTCACTAAGGCATTCATAACAAATGTACCTTTCATTTATAACACATTAATGATAGAGGAATCTATGAGAAAATATGAATATCACTAAGGCATTTTCAGTAAAGTTAAAATATATTGTATATTTAAGATTATTCTGCTTTTTTTTTTGTTTTTTGTTTTGTTTTGTTATTTGGGTCACACCCATTTGATGATCAGGGGTTACTCCTGGCTAACCCCTCAGAAATTGCCCTTGGCTTGGGTGACCATATGGGACGCTGGGGAATCGAACCACGGTCACAATCTTTCCTTGGCAAGGCAGACACCTTACCTCTAGCGCCACCTTGCTGGTCCCTATTTAAAATTATTCTTAGACAAAAAATACTATCAAATTTTTTAAACTAGATTACTACAAAAGTATTGTTAAAATCAAAATATAAATTAAAATACTGGGAAATAGTATTATAATGAATTTCCCAGTTAAGACCTGAAATATGCAAAACTTTATAGAAATGTCTTTTAAGTAATTTGAAGCTGAAATGGTATATTAAAAATGAAGAATAGGGCCAGAGTTATTGTACAGTGGGTAGGTCATTTGCCTTGCCTGTGTCTGACACAGTTGGATGCCTGAAACCAGCAAGCAGTGATTTCTGAGTGTAGAGATAGAGTGAGCCCTGAGTATTGAGCCTACATTATTGTTTGACAAGGTCAATTCTGTTTCCCCTCCACAGAGTGTTTGTGTACTCAGCATTTTTCTTCAGGTAATGACCATGGCTTAAGATCTGAGAGAATGTATTTCCTTTTAACAATGCTTATACAAAACCAAAAGAGGACCTGGGAAATTGAACTAGTTTCGGAGGTGTAGACAAGTTTCTGAGTAGAGAGGCAGGAACAATGGAATGGGGTTTAAGAATATCTCTGAACCAATACAATGTTGATAGGTATTATTTCCTTTAACTAGAGCTCTGGTGAGGAAGAAGGACAACCTAAGGTCAAGCCCCTGAGGAACCACTAATCACTTGTCTTTTTGCTATCCTTCCCCATCTCTGGATAGAGGTATCTAAGTTTTCAGCCTCAAGAATTCTCTGAACAATTGCTTTATGGGGTCCCCTAGAACAAATAGTTCTACATGTGTTCTGTCTGCTTGGTGGTTCAGGAACTGACAGTGCATCAAACAATATATACCACAAGTGATATATATATATATATATGAAAATGATCATTATAGCAAGTTATGAACAGAAATACAGATTGAACTTGAAGGTAAATATTGACTAAGTAAGAGACTGATGCTGGGGAAATAGAAAGTTAGGAAAAGGAAAATGTGTGGCCAACAGAGAAAATATATTTTATTTGTTTTGCTTTGTTTGGGAGCCACACCCAGCAGTATTCTGTACTTAATCCTGACAATACTCAGGGATCTCTCCTGTCAAAAGTCTGGAACATAATGCAGTGCTATCATCAAACTGGATCATCTATGTATAAGCCATCTGTATAAATTTCCTTAAACATAAACTATATTTCTGACTTCAACAGGGAGAATTTGAAGGACTCGATATTTTTGAAATTGGTTATCACAGAAATTAATTATTTTTCTTTCCATTTTTTTTATTTTTATTATTTTTTCGTTTTGGGGTCACACCCGGCAGTGCTCAGGGGTTATCCCTGGCTCCATGCTCAGAAATTGCTCCTGGCAGGCACGGGGGACCATATGGGGCACCGGAATTCGAACCCGATGACCTTTTTGCATGAAAGGCAAACGCCTTACCTCCATGCTATCTCCTGGGCCCCCCATTTTTTAAATTTTTATTTTGACCAAAGTGGATTACAAATCTTTCACAGTAAATTTTAGATACATAGTGACATTAAATCAGGAGTATTCCTACCACCAATGTTGTCCTTCCTCCACCCCTGTTCCCAGCATACACTAGAAAATGTAAAAGGCATAGAAGAAGAGCTAAACAAGGAAATAGTAAGCCCCCCCCCCAAAAGTATATCTGTACAGGCAAAAAATAGCAGCAATATAGATAAGAACAAAAATTTAAACTTACAGAAATATAAAACTATACATTTGAGTTGGAATTTTGATTTCTGGATGATAAGATGCATAGAAACAGAAATATATAAGAAGAAATGCAGCGAAATTTATCATAAAGGAACTATAGTACAAGGCAAAATACCAATAACTAAGGCAAACTAGAAATTCACTCTAGTCATAAAATGAAATAAAATATTATTTCAACTGATACCTATAAAGTTTATTCTATAGTGCTAAGATAATAATTTGTTAATATATTTTTCAATTGCATAATCCAATCAAGCATATAGCCCAAACTGTACAGACAGTCATTAATGTTTTCAATTAAGTCTTCAAATACTCACTCTATTAAAAATAAGAATTTCTATCACCTTCCTGTTGAGAACCCTGATGACTAAATATGTTCACTCTTCACACAAACCAACTAAAGGAAGCCTTCCAATTCACCTGTCTCTTTTTTCTTTTTGACACAAAGTTGTTCAAGACTTCTAATGAGACTCCCCTAACTCTTACATAGTCAGTGACATTTTCAGTGAGCTTGAGATCTCAAAGAAAAGGATCTCAAATTTTATTCTACAATGTAACTATTATTGTAAAGTGCCTTAGTGGGAGAATGTGTGGGGTAAGCTAGAAATATATATACATATATGTGCGTATGCATATATACATAGAAGCTTACATGTACATACACACAAACATATACATATATATTTCTGTGAAGTTAATTGGCACATATGTATAAATCCTTAAAATGTTTAAACTTTCTGTGAAACTAATGTCAATATGCCCTATGAATATTTTCAGCAATGCACCAAGTTATTAAATTATAGGTACTTACAGGAACATTTTGCGAATGAGTCAATGAAAAGGCATCTAATCACTGTACCAACTCTTTTTTATATTCTTCAAAGGTATGAGACTCACTATATGTAAGAAGTATAGACATACTATAGATAAAATGATACTGTTTTTACCATTTCAACTTAATTTTAGTCTTCACTAATCTTACTATGTTTTCATTGTCATTTATGAGTCAAAGTAGTAATACTTACATAGTGAGTATCATGTGCTTGTAAGAATAGTTGTGAGCACATGGTGATAATTATCACAATGGCTTTAATAAAATACATAGTTATTTTATAAAGTAATAATTGAAGGTAATAAGATTCAATGAGGTGTGCTCTGATAGCTAATGCTGTCTATTAAAGTAATTTAATAAAAGTACTTTATAAAAGTAATTTTGTCTGTCTCAATGGAATTTGATGTTTTCTTAACAAAAATTAACATCACCATACATGAAGAATGCAGAAATTTCCTATTAATATAAATGTTACTTATATATAAATGATTTTTACTTTAGAAAATTTATGTGTAATATACTTTTATGTGTAATATACTCAAAAGATAAACAAAGTCAATATGATATCTGAATTTTTAATGATGTCCGTTAGAATCTCTAAGACATTCTCTAACATGTCCCTGCTCAAAGTTCTAGTAGCCACTGCACCATAATAAAAACAACAGTAATGTGAGCTTGCGAGACAGTGTAGCAGGTAGGGCTTTTGCCTTGCACACACATGACCTGAGCTCCACCGAGTGATCACTGAGCACAGAGCAAAAGTAACCTCTATGATTCCCAAACAAAAAACAAAGTACAAAGACAGTGTTTGTCAAGGGGAGGAGTTGATAAACATAAATAAGGTATAAATATTTTGAGGATTGAATTATCCCAAGTTTACTTTTAGTTGGCTACTTAGTTTTCATTCTACAAAAAAGAACACAATATTAGACCAGAGTTGGCTGATAAAACATTAAATCTAAAATGTAACTAAAATATAAATATCAATCATATACAATTATCAGCTATTTTCAAATATTTAACTCTCATTTATTAGTCCCCACCTAATAAAAGAGTCAGAAACTGAAGTTTGAAGGGTAAGAAGGAAAAATGTGGTTTAATTTTCTGGTCAGCAAAGACTGAGCTAATCTTAGCTTAGATTAGTATTTAACTTTTTCTCCTATTTTTTTCTGCTATGTGGTTGTTTTCTTTGTGTGTGTGTCTATGTGTGTTTTTAAGGACTATTGCAAATAAAATAATTACTTCATTTACTATCTCCAAAAAAGAACAATTACTAGATCAGACTAAAATGACACTACAAGGTGTTCATATGTGATAGATATTCTATTATAAAGAAAGGGAAGACTTTGTATTATATACAATGGTTTCATTGTGGGATAAGAGACTCCCTAGATTCCTAACATCTATTAATGATAACAGCAAAAGGTATCCAAAGTTCTTATCATAAAACTTAATGAGACACTCAAGATTTCACATATGTAATTTATATGTACTTGTTGTATAATAATGAATATAAAAGTACATGTTTATTGACAAAAGCTAACATACCAGGCAAAAATTACCATGTAACTATGTTGAACTGAACAAATCAAAATTGTTCACCAAATTTCTTTCTGTAAAAATGTTAACAACATCAACATAAATGAACAGGAAAGGTTTTTTGGTCTGATTTTTATAAGGAATAATTAACTTTAATTTCAAAATAAGTATTCTACATTTTGTATTGACTTATTTTAATGTTATATACTAGAATAAGTTGAAAATATTTTCCCTTTTTATTTTAAAATTGAGATAGTAGTAGATAATAAAACATTGTGAAACCAAAACAAAAGTTTTGTTAGACAAAGGGGAACTTATTACGAAAAGTATGATATAATTTTCTTTTAAATTGGACTTGCAACCAGGACACATAGACACCCAAATGTCTTTTACTATTAATAGTCTGTGGCCTTGGGTGCATCATTTGTTTTCTTTAGCCTTTGATTTTTGTATCTCAATACCAAGATAATAGTAACAACTTCAAAGCATATTGAAAGGACTACATCAAAGAAACAAATTTAAGTGATGAATCAGCATCAATCCTCAGAAGAGGAGCCCATTGTACTAGAGAAGAAAAATGTATTTAGGACCAGTTAGATGAGTGAAATAAGGCTCAGAGAGACGGATACTGGTTAAAAAGCATGGTGGAATAACAAATTATAAAGAAGAAAGATTCAAATATATAGATCTAATGACACTGATCGCTGCATGTGTTATCATCACATTGGTAGCTAAGATCCCTAGTGTGGAAATGGCTTTAAATTAAGGATGAGAGGGAAGGGCCAGGGGGGCTAGAGCAACAGTATAAAAAGTATGGCTTTGAACTTGCATTCAGTTGACCCCTGGGCACCAATCCTTGGCACCAATATGACCCTCCAACACTGCTGAGAGTAATTCTTAAATATAAACAGGAGTTACCCTAGAGCACAGCCAGGTATGGAAGATCCATCAAAAAAAATAAACAAAGAAATATTATGAAGTTCATGAGAGGAAAGTTTCCATTATTTATTAGGCATAAAACAGTGAAACTAGACTGGTATGTTCAGGTCATGGCAGGCTTACTGTATACATTTCTGACTATCAAAGCAAATACTAGAATTTTTCTCATACATTGCTACTAAGAAACTTCAAAATTAAATAAATAAAGCTCTATAAAATGCCATTTTGTCAATTAAGTATTCACAATGTAACCCATTTTAAAATAAAATAGGACAACTACTATTATTAAATTTAAGTTTGTTTGTTCTAGTTGATAGTATTTTTTGAAAGATACCCTCAATTCTCATAATCACCAAGACTGCTAACTGGATCAATTCTACAAGACAAAGATCTCAGTCATTATCCATATAACTTGCTTTCAATCCACGGAATGCATTTATTTTTTGTTTCTCTAAGTTAACAAATTACATCCAAGAGTGATGCAGCTAAATGGATAAATCAATGAATCAGAACAATTACATAATATTTCTCAAAGATAAGTTTTCTGATATAATTATAGTGAGTGATAAGAATGACTTTCTGTTTTAAAGTAATTTTCCCATATCGTCTTCCTTAGGGTGTAACCAGCTCACCTGGTCAGTGACAGGGTCCTGAGCACCAGGAGGCAGAGGCTTTTTCCAGGTCTTCATAAAAAAAAAAAAAAAAAAGAAAAGAAAAGAAAAGTAAAGAAATGAAATGAAATAAAAAGGACAACCAGTGTTGGTGTGGATGCAGGAAGAAACTCTCATTCACTGCTGGTAGAACTGCAGACTGATTAAGTCTTTATGAAAAATGATATAGATATTGCTAAAAATCTAGAAATGATTTCTTTTTTCTTTTTTGGTTTTTGGGCCACACCCAGTGACGTTTAGGGGTTACTCCTGGCTGTGCTCAGAAGTCGCTCCTGGCAGGCATGGGGGACCATATGGGAACGGGGGGATCGAACCGTGGTCCGTCTTAGGCAAGGCAGCAGGCACCTTATCTCCTTCGCCACCTCCTGGCTCCCTAGAAATGATTTCTATGTGACCCAGCAATACCATGTCCTAGGGATATATCCCATAAACACAGAAAAAAATACAAAATTGTCCTCTGAACTTCTATGTTCACCACAGCACTATTTATAATAGCCAGAATCTGGAAACAACCTAGGTTGTTTACAACAACCTATTCTGTTGTTACAACAGATGAGTGGCTAAAGAAACAGTGGTACATCTACACAGTGGAATACTATGCAGCCACTAGGAAAATGAAGTTATGACATTTGCTTTTACGTGGATAGACATAGAGACTATTATGCTGAGTGAAATGAGCCATAAGGAAAGGAATAGAATAATAGAATAATATTTTTCATTTGTGATATATCTGAAAAACAAGAGAAAAATGATAGGGATAATAGAGACAAAGGCCAGGGAGTATGGCATAGGATAGAAAGCTCACCACAAAGAGTGGTGAGTGTGGCTAGAATAGAGAAGG
The DNA here is from genome assembly GCA_004027635.1 of Crocidura indochinensis. Lineage (NCBI taxonomy): Eukaryota > Metazoa > Chordata > Mammalia > Eulipotyphla > Soricidae > Crocidura > Crocidura indochinensis. The sequence goes on from PVKC010037296.1 coordinate 7,959, forward strand.
GTCTAATAGGATAATGATAGTTACAACTGATCTGGACAAAAACTAGATGCTGAAAGTGGAGAAACTAACAGGAAAGTCAGCCCTCCATTAATAATAGTGCAACCATAGTGACAAAAAGAAAGAAAAGAGAGGGAGAGAGAGAAAGAGGTAGAGAAAAAATAGAGAGAAGAGCAGTTTTCCTGCAAGTCAGGTGTGTGTGGGAGTGAGAGGGAAAGGGGAAACATTGGTGATAGGAGGGTGCTCTGATAAAGGGTAGTATATATTGTATGACTAAAATCCAACAAAGAACAATTGTTTAAATATAGCAATTAAAAATAGTCATTCAATTTTGTCTACCTAACAAATACCTATCTAAAAGTTCAGCTGAGATACAGGGATCTCAAACTCAAACAGCCCTCCGTACAACATTTTGTGGCTTTGCCCTAGAGGAATCTTTTTTTGTTTTGTTTTGTTTAAGTTGCTTAGGTCACATACCCCAATGTTCAAGGCTTACTACTGACTTTGCACCCTGCAAGGATCACCCCGACTTTGCCTCCTGCAATCCCCAGGTAAATTGAATTTGAAATCCTTGATAGAGAAAATTCACTTACAGCAACTTATAGCAACACTACTATATTTCACTGCAAGTCATATAAGAAACCCCTTACATGTGTTGAACTCCCAAATCTGAATGGAGAACTTGCCTTCTTTGCTATTGAAAGAGTGACCTGAATTGTGGGTAAAGTATCTCTAGAAACGAATGAAGAGTTATAATATAAATATATCTACAATCTATCTCATAGGCCATTCTTTGAGTTCCTGTCATCCTTAAATGTGTCCATGACTAGAGCAGCCCACACAAAATATCAGTCACTCATTTCTCACTTCTATTTTAAACAAATTGAAGGCACACTACAAACAAAAGTTCTACTCATTTTGTACAACAGTAGAAATACTTTATTTCTACAACAAAAGCCAGCATATGCCTTTACTTATATTTGAACAGTCATCTAATTAAATAATGGACTGTCTGAACTCATTATCCCCTTTTCATTTGAGGGGGTGGGTTTGGGCCACAACCAGTAAAGCTGAGGGGTTACTACTCCTGGCTATGTGCTCAAAAATCAATCCTGGCTCTGGGTGGCTGGTGGACCATATGGGACACTGGGATCAAACCCAGGTCGGTCATGGGTCAACCGCTTGCAAGGCAATGGTCCTATCACTGTGCTGTCGTTCCTGATCCATTATTCTCTTTTCTTCTTTCAGTGAGTATCCCTGCTTTAAGTATTTGTGGCATGTATCTGTTTGCATGTATGAGTGAAAGAGAAAAAGTGAAGAGAAAGGTAGAGGAGGATAGTCAACAAGGATAGCTTTAGTCTTTTATCCTGTAGGATACCTTTTGTTATTGGTATTAAAGTAAAGGTAACAAGGAAGATGTGCTAGGACCCAATATTCTCTATATTTTCTATCCTGTTCTGTTCTTGATAACTAGGCAATTCCAGTTTGGCTCATCAATTTATAATATTTATTCAAGGACAGGCAAAAATATAACGTAAATGTTTTCTGTTACTCTTTCAGACTCTACCTTTGAGTTTATGAAGGCTAGTGGCCACTTTTTAAGTTGTGTCAGGTAATAATTTTATCAATTGTTTACAACAGAACTAGCACCCTTACCTTATAGACCCATGGACACTTTCCCCCCAGAATTTGCTTACTTACTTTTAAGATTATAGAAGCACTAGGAATCAAATCCGGGTTCATCTTGGGTCAGCTACGTGATAAGCAAATGCCCTACCACTGTGCTATATCTCAGACCCCGAAAGTACCTATGATTTTTGTTATTTAACCTAAGTAGTTTTTATTGCTATATAATATAAACCTATAAATTTTAGTGACTTCAGACAGTGAAAGTATAGCTTTTGTCCATGCCACAGTCAAATTAGTGTGTGGTAGTGGAGGGCAAATTAAATTATAGTCAATCAAAAACTATCCCTTTTTTCTTGTATGTCTGTTTTTCTTTGGGGGTCACAGAATCTTCTCAATTCAGTGTAAAGGTGGTAGTTGCAGAAGACAGGCAAATAAAGACAGGTGGTGGGAAGACCACAGATAACTTGTTCCTAGGGCCAAGGTCTAAAGTGTTGCACATCAGGAACTTAGTATTATAAATATCACGCATATTTATATGCATATAATATATGCAATGTGTATTATATACATATGTGTTTGATAAGAAGCGAATATAGTATATGCCATATAGTATAAAAATCCACCAATCTAGAACAGCACTAGAAGTACATGCAATAATCATTCTATGAGAAAATAAAAGGCAATAATTCCTCAAATATGATGTCTCCAACCATAAATTTGTTGCAATAGATATACAAATAAAAAATCCAAAAATGACAACCCAAAGTCTTTCATTCAAACTAACAGCTCTGTGTGTAATCTGACACCTGAAAACAATAGTCCTGGATGGAAAATGAAGGAGGTTCCATAAAAGTGGCATAGTGATCAACAGCACAATTTGTTGAAAATTTTGTTTTTTCGGTTTTTGGTTTTTTGGGTTACATCCGGCAGTGCTCAAGAGTTACTCCTGACTCCAAGCTCAGAAATCGTTCCTGGTAGGCTCGGGGGACCATATGGGATGCCAGGATTCAAACCAATGACCTCCTGCATGAAAGGCAAATGCCCTACCTCCATGCTATCTCTCCGGCCCCTAGCAGTATTGTTGAAACTTAAACAAATATTAGAGTATACTCATAATTATTTCCAAGGAAGGTAACGATTTTAAGTAGAATTATAAGATGCCTCTCAAAATTCTCACTTTCAGTTTTGTGCCTTACACAATTCTTCTTAGTTTACCCAAAAATATAGTTAAATGTGTGCTCACTTGGTTAGGGTAGGATATGTAATTGCTACTCCCATGAAATTCTGAGGTCATCAAAGAAGGTATTAGCCAATTACTCCCACTAACACTAGAGTAATAAGTTTCCATATTTTGTTGAGGGCCCATGGCAGATAATAGCAAGTGTTACTGAGAATCTGAGACTGCTCCTGACTGTATAGCCAGAAAGAAATAAGTGATTTAGGTTCTACATTTCAAGAAACTAAATTTTGTCCACAGTGGTCATGGATGAAAACCATTAAATCATAGAAGCTTTTATAGCTTTCACCAATATCTTGTTTACTGCCTGGTGAGCATGGAAACCGACTGTATCATGTTCAGATTTCTGAGCCACAGAACTGTGAGATAATACATTGGTGTTTAAACTGTTAAGAAATTTCTTATGGCAGTAATAGAAAACTAGCACAATAGCTGAGATTTTGATAGGACTACACAGTCGACAAATTATTTATTTTTATTACTAGATGAGACCTGGGGAAATAATATACATCAAAAGCATGTACAAAATGTACTAAAAGAGATGAGTCTTTTCTACAAGAAACAAAATAAAATTATTATTTCCCCTTGTCTTCACTGGTTATGCAAAACTACAAAGTTAAGAGCTTACTAGGAATAATTTCAGAGATAAGAAAAAGAAAACAGCAAAGAACCACGATTTCTTAAATGTTGTCAATATAGTCAGTCTAGATTATTAAATACTTGCAAGTATACCAATAGCTTTACATAAAAAATTTAAGTTTCCATTATTTCTGAAAATGAGTTTTTTTATGTTTTGAATTCCTTCTTGTATATTAGAAAACTAAAGATTTAAAAATTAACCAGATAACACAAATGCTGCCGAAATAGAATTAAAGATTATTTTAACAGGTGGAGTATGTACCTGGTATATGAAAGACCCTGGGTTCAATGCCTGCACTGCAGAAATTCCAGATCTTGAATGTAACTCTGGTAGCCTCACAGTGCTGAAACTAGTAGAAGTAGATGTGTCCCCTTCTAGAATATTTTTAAGTGCAATTAAGAATAAAACTGTTTATTAGGCTACAGATTATTTACTTTTCTGAAAAAAAATGCAAGGTCTGATGCTTTTTATAGCATCATATTTGCATGTAAATAACAAATAGATTTGACCATTAAGTTTATGACAAGTAATCTACTTTCATTTAATAAGAATTGTTTTGGGAAAAATTCTAGAGCTGTGCTATTTTTTTAACAGGCAAATATCCTTTTTAAAAAATGTTGATTCCATTTTTCCACATCTGTTCATCTGACATTATTTGTAGAAAGATAAAGAGAGAATAATCACAACCAGAAACAACTCAAGCTTCTCCATTGCTCTGATTAACACTTGCTAATGGCATGACAAGAAGAATCAAGTATTCAATCATATATTATATTTGACTAGTGAGTTATGCTTAATAACATCTCAAGCATAGTGCTGATATTATGGAAGTAACTTCTATTTCTAATACATGGCAAAACAGAGTTAAGTGTACTGTCAACCGTGCTGTCAATTAATTGTCAATTACTAGTGCCAAGGTAAAGGCGAGCTGTTTGTTTTCTGAGCAAATAGTTCATTGAGAAGATGGTTTTAATTATAAATATCTCACGTCCTTCCACATTAAGTGTCTTACTAGAGGTTGAACAATCATTAATGTCTTACATAGCAAAGCCTTCTTAGCAATTATTTAACAGCTGTTTTGCAATTATAAGCAGCACAATAGTTAAACAAAATGAGAATCCACAATTATTTTTATAATGAATTGAAAATATAAAAATACATGCAACTCTCTGGAAGTCAAAACTTGCTTAATTCCTTAGCTTCCCATGGAGTGAAGGGTTAATTTATTAAGAAATGCAATATGATTACAACAATTAGGGCACAGTGGTTCTTGATAAGTAAGATTTTCTAGAGTTTTAAATCTAGCAATGAAATTACCTCTATGTGATTCTCTTAGGACACTAGAAAGCATTTAAAAAA
>PVKC010037298.1:0-13021 GCA_004027635.1 Crocidura indochinensis
TTTATTTAAATATCATGATTACAAACATGATTGCAGGTGGGTTTTAGTCATACAAGAACAGCCCTTTCACCAGTGAAACATTCCCAACACCAATGCCCCCCTCCCTCATCCTCCACCCCTTGCCTGCATTCGAGACAGGCATTCTACTTCTCTCACTCATTAACATTGTCACAGTAGTTGTTAATGTAGTTATTTTTATAATTGCACTCAACACTCTGTTTCATATTGTGAGCAGGTACTTCTGGCCCTCATCTTTGGGCATTGGGTTTTTTTCACTATATCCCACCACTCACTGCCTTATGGCCTTCCGGGTTTCTTGTGACAGATCTGCTGTAAAGCTTTAAGGATGCTCCTTTGAATGTAATTTCCCTTTTTGATCTTGCTGCTTTCAGTATTTTATCCCTATCTGTGGGATTCATCATTGTGATCAGGATGTGACTTGGGTGCTTTTCTTTGGGTCTCTTCTAGCTGGTACACTTTGGGCATGCAGAATGTGATTGCATGCAGTATTTATCTCTGAAAATTTCTCTGCAAAAATGTCCTTGATTGCTGATACTCCTTTGGGATTTTCTTCCTGTGTCTCTGGGACTCCAATGATTTTTGTGTTGTTTTTCTTGAGTTTATCAAAGACATCTATTTTCATTTGTTCACATTATTTGAGTATTTTTCCATTGTTTATTCGCTTTAAGGCTCTTTTTCAATCTCTTCTGTTGTATGGAGTTGTTATGCATCTCATCTTCCAGCTCATTGATTCTGTCCTCAGCTGCTGTTAGATGTTGGAGAGGCTTACAGTTGAGATTTTCATTTCATCTATTGAGTTTTTCCAGACCCGTTATTTTAGTTTGGATTTTTCTGATTTCCATCTTCATATCCCCTTCATTCTTATTTGTGCTCTGTTCAATTCTATCTATACTTTCTTTGAGTTCTATGAATATACTCCATATTTCTTCTCGAAACTTTTTATCTGAGAGACTAATTAAGTGCTTGGCACTTTTTAGGTCAACAGAACTGCCCTCTTTATACTCTATGCATGCTCTCTGCATGATGCTCCTCTGGCTACACTCTTGTGGTCTGGGAGAGCCTACCTGGCTGGTGAACCTTGATGGGATTAAATTCACTGTGGTCTTCCTCAGCAGCCTCAAATAGGGAATCAGGATGCCAAGTATGGAGGAATGCAGAGCTCATTGTGATTTCTTTACCCTCAGACATAACCCTTAACTTATTATAATGTCCCAAGAGAAATCGGGGTGTCAATAGGAATGTTCACTTGGAATCCCAGTGCTGAATGCTTATCTTTATCCCTGGCAGCTAATGTGATCCTACTAGAATTTTTCTGATTTATTTAAAGTATTATGGCAATCTCAAACATTTATTTAATCTTTCCTATAAATTGATGCTGTCAAATTTTGTCTTCCAGAGGAGAGTTTTGTATGACTTTGAATGGGCAATCCATGGGTCATTCATTCCTACCTCCTTTATTAGGCCAGGCTGCTTTTCTCATTTGTGATTTTTTGACTGGGTAATGGCTTGGCCACATCCTTCTGTGCTGAGGGCTTACTCCTTGCTGTGCAGTGCCGAGGATCAAATCCAGGTTAGCTACATAAAAGCCTTACCCGCTGTATTCTCTCTATGATCTCTTGCCAAAGAACATTTTATGCAATACTAGGAATACAGATATAGAAAATAAGTATACAAAACTTAGTTACTTATAATAAATAAAATGTACCTTTCTTTTGAGATGATTTTTAAAAGAATTTTTATGATCTCACATTCAGTTTACAACCCTAACAGGGGTCAAGACCCACAATTCAAGAAACTAGGCACTTAGAAACTTGGAGCAGTTAAATCAGATAATGTTAAACTAGCATAAAAGGTCACTGATTAACCTGCTTATTCTGAATGAACTGTTCAGGCATCTGGGAAATGATTTTCTGCAAGTTCTCTCACTTCACTTCAAATTGCCTTTCCTATAAATATCAATGGCCTTCAGTTTTCTTAGTTTTAGTATCTAAATAAGTTTTTATTATAAATTAATGCAGCAATGGTAAGCTCCCTGGATCAGCAGCTCTAGCATAATCTGGGAAGTCACAGGAATGGTGCATTCTTTGATTCCATCCCTAATTTCCTAATCAAAAACTATAAAACTAGATCTGTACATTTGTGGAGGAGTTTTATTTGTATGGTGACCACAGCCAGCTGTGGTAGAGTGTTTATCCTTAGCTCTAGCTCTGTGCTCAGTAATCAATCCTGGTGATATTCAGGGAACCACTTGTCATTCCAGGGATAGAATCTGTATTGGCTTCTTATAATAAAGAAAGTCTAAGCCCAATTTGTTTGTTCTGGGGTATTTATGTTTTAACAAGCCCTCCCTCCATGCCTAAGCATCATTGTTATGTCTTAAGTTTCTTATTGCTTAATAAGTTTCTTTTTTTTTTTTTGGCTTTTGGGCCACACCCGGTGACACTCAGGGGTTACTCCTGACTATTCGCTCAGAAGTCGCTCCTGGCAGGCACGGGGGACCATATGGGGAACCGGGGGATCGAACCGCGGTCCGTCCTAGGTTAGCGCAGGCACCTTATCTCAAGCGCCACCGTCCGGCCCCGGTTAATAAGTTTCTTACCCACATTATATAGTGTTATATCCATAGAGAATGGAGCTCAGTATTGACAAAGGGGCCTTTCAATTATTTTCATTTTTCCTGTTCATTTGTATTTGTGCTCTTTACCTGAAAAATTTGCAATTCTTCTTATTACAGACAGACTATTTTCCTATACACTGAAACTGTACCTATGACTGGACAAAACCTTTGGTGTATGGGCAAACTGATTGTGTACCAGTCACTTTATTCACCTAGTACACTGTAGTGACAATCTAGTCCTTTAAAAACTTTCATATTTCAACATTCCCAATTTTATAACTTATTCAATGCATAAGAATATTACTGGACTCAACGGGCCAGAGTGATAGAATAGAAGTAGGGTGTTTGCCTTGCATGCGGATGATCTGGGATGGACCTGAGTATCCTTAATCCCTGATATCCCATATGGTCCCTCAAACCTTCCAAGAGTGATTTCTGAGTGCATAGTCAGGAATAGCCCCCAAGTGCTGCTGGGTATGGCCAAGAATAAAAAGAAGAACATTACTGAACTCTAGCTGGTGGAAGACATGTAGCTTAGTTCAAGTTTCTCTAACTATCTGAGCTGAGAATGGACTAGATCAATCAATTTCCAGCTACTTCTCATACAAGTGAGTAGATAACTCTAAATATATGAACAATAAACAACTGTAGGTCAAAGGGTTTTAATGGTACCACTAAGTGTTAGTTTGGCAAGACATAACTACTATTTAAATTGTATAAAGAAACCCAAAACCTTCTACTATTATCTAACTAAGTTTTCCCTAAATTTGGTCAAGTATCTCTTCTTATAGCCTATAACTGCATCTGACCTAATCTTATATGCCACATTTACGGGTTATTTTTATAGTACTTTCCTGGAACTTCCTGGATATAGTTCTTTCCTTTCAGAGTCAGACTTATGTCAGCTGATTGCCTTCCCAAAGAATTGAGCTGTTTTAAAATTGTCAGAGATATGAAGACAATGTATCTAACTCAATAGTATTTTGATGTGTTCAGTAATCTAAAAATATCAGAATATAATTCATGAAGAAGCAATGCAAACCAAAAACTAAGGATATGGGACTCTTACTTAAGGTTCTAACCAGATAAATAGTTCATGCTGTAGATATTTCCAGTGTAGCCATTTGGTGAGAGGAAAATTGGCATTTGGCTATAATTCTTTAGCTAAATTTAAAGATTTGTGATAATTCTTAAACTCAGTCATCTGTGACTTAGCTTTCATCCATTTGGCTTTTATTTCATGGTCTCCTTACAGCCAAAGCTACTGAACTAAAATCTGTCTTCTTTCTGAATAATATGTTTCAAATTATAACAATGACATATCTTAAATAGTACCTTATGAAGCAGACAGAAATGCATTTTTTCCAGCTTTCACCTCACATTCAGAGAGACATCTATTTTCTAATTAAACTCTACATTTATCTTTTCTAAGATTGGCAGAGCTCATCATTACAGATTGAGTATTTATTATGAAATTATATCAATTTTTATACTTTTTAGAGCACCAAGTACAGGGCACTGCACAGAAGTATGTTTTGATGGTAATTTAAATCCCATTGTTCTTTTTCTTAAATCTCAATTACTTGCTAAATGATATGCTAATTGTCTTAAAGAGTTCTCTCAGTTTCTAAAGGTACTGGAGCTTTCTTCTAAGTTTTCGTGTTGGGAAACCTGAGAAAAATTAAGCTGATTGTCAAGCAATATTTCTCAGCCCTTTGAAGTATATAGAAAATTCCCAGGTGGTTAAAAGTTCAAATTTTCTGACCTAACTTTCAGCGAATCTGAATTATTAGGATTTTGGAGCAGGCCCAAGAAACTCTATTTGTAACCATGAATATAGAATTGTGTTGACACATTAAGTTTCCCCAAAAAGATTTTTGTATGGTTCTGCCATAGCTATTCCAGGAGCAACACTTCCAAAATGACTTGAATCTTGTAACTATTTGAAACTACTTGAACGTAACTATTTGAAGTAACGATTTGAAATCCCTCATTTTATAACATAATAATAAACGTTTAGAAACTCAAATTATCTTAACAATGTGGTGTAGTATGTTATATAACTTAACTTAAATAGTATAAATGAGATCATCAACAATTTTAGGAAGCTTTGCTGGGAGATGCTGAGAGGGCTCAGGAAGTGATGCAATTGACAGTGTATTTGCAATTTTATATCTCACTGAGCAGACTTACACTCAGAGGTAATATATTTGAAACTATTTGTAAAGTAGGCTGTGCCTGACAAGTATAAAAACACCCTTTAAGTGTGTAGACTAGAGTCCCAAAGGAATTCCCTAATCATGAAACCTTTGGATTTGTGGGTGCAGTTTATGTGGGCAAGGCACAGGTGATTCCAAAGCATACAAGCTATGTAACTACAGTGATTTCTGAGAAATATAACAGAATGTCTTCCTAAGTTATGTGTCAGGATGAATAGAAGAGAACTCTAAAATGATGAAAGCCAGAGGCATCATATCAAATATTGTGGAGAAGCCTTGATGTCTGTCTTTATTGAGTGACAAGAACTAAGCTTTCCGTGGAGAACAAAAATAAAGGATATAGAGCATGAATAGAAAGTCTTCACAAACCAATTTCATCGTCTGTGTCTTTTCTGAACTGAGTTTAAGTTAATATCTATGAGCATGATTAGAAAGTATAGAGATCTACAAAATTCAGTGATAGCTGTAATTAGGAAAGACCCCTTTCAAAGATTTCACTTGAGGTTTGAGCCACTTCCCTTTATAATGTTGAATCTATGAGCTAATCTGTTCCTATAAAAATTATTGCTATTATTAGTAACAGGATAATTTTTGACATTTGTCTCTCTAGAATCTTCCTATTTATGTCTAAGCATATGCATCATCTATCTCTATATGTATCTATGAATTTATAATTTACTGTAATTTACTATTTGTAATGTATTGTGCATGATTCTTAGTTCACATAAAGGGAAACTTACACTAAGAGGTAATATGTATCTAGTGCATGCCAAGTCTCAGCATAACAGTGTTGAGGAGGTACAGAGACAATTATTTTTCTTGGGTCATAGAATACCCCTTTTTTTCTCCATCTCATCCTGTTTGTTTCAGGTAGAAAGAGTAGTAGGTAAAATAAAATGGAGCAATTATCATAAGTGCTTTAAATTTTATTATTTTCCAGTTCTACTAGTCAGGATGTATATTTTTTAAAAAGATATGTAAAACATGAGATTTTAACATTTACTTTCTTTACCATGTTGTTCAGTGCTATGAAAGAATTTGATGAACCTCTGTAGAAACAAAAACAGAAAAAAACTTCATTGTAGATTTTAGGGATATTGTTCCCCAAATCAAATTCTACTATATAGTAGAATGCAACCACAATGACAAATGATGAATATATCATTATAAAAAGTACTTATCATAAAGCTAGAGAAAACATTGTCGCTCCAAAAGCAAAGGCTACAAAAATATGTGGGCCCCACTGGGTAAACCTACTTTCTCTATATTTTCATGAAGTAAATAAGACCAATGTGCCTTTGGAATAGTATGTGGCAAAATCTTCAACTGTGCCAGTCTATAGAGACTGTACCCCAATTTTGTCTTCTATGTTTCCCTGTAATTCTGTTCTCTCAATATATATTCATTTAGTGCCTACACTGCCATTCACAGTAGAGCTAGGAGAACAAAGTAAGTAGTAGGTAGTACAGATATGAAAAATTGTACTCTGAAGCATCAATTTGCATCTGATACTACACATCAACAGCATTTGTAGAGTCAAGCACTGGCAGAGCCAGTAGTTATGGTTTGACTACGGAACCTCGTGGAGCCACAGTCACATTTGCTTTCAGCACTGGCTCAGAGTCTTGAAAATCTATCTTGTAGTGTCCAACGAGACATTAGCCAATGGGATACAAGAAGAGGTTTGAAATAATTGAGTGATAGTACAGTGGTCAAGGCACCAGACCAGGATTGATTGCCAGGACTACATATTCTCCATAGTATCCTGATTGAGTTCTGGAGGTCCCCAAAACTGTCAGGTGTGGTTCTGGATTTGTCAAGTACCACTGGAGTGGCTTGTTATTATTGTAAATGCGGAGCTGAGGCAGCATTGTGTCCTTAGGCTCTAGCATTCAAGGGTAAGCCCTTTGACCAAGAATCACTGATTGGTAACTCCAGGTATCCTGAGCATGGATTGAAAGCACCAGCTCCCCCCAAAATTTGAGAACATCTTTCTTATCAGGGTTTGTCATTTCCTGCTGCTTGCTTGCACCTCAAATCAAACATATGAAAATAGTTGGGCTAGTCTATGAGAAAAAAGAGAGACACCATACCCAGAAGCCTGCATAAATTAACTAACCCACTAGGAGCATTTACACCATCAATCCTAGACATTCCAGATTTGATTTTAGCAGAGTTTATAGCTGATTGCGGAGAACACGTAAGTCAGTCCAGGGAACTGCCACATCAACCCACAGAATTGGGAGAAACCTTAGATGCTCATTGTTTTAAGATACCAAATTTTGTTTTGTCAAAAGTAACAGGATATTGGGGCCTGGGAGATAGCATGGAGGTAAGGCATTTGCCTTTCATGCAGAAGGTCATCGGTTCGAATCCCGGTACCCCATATGGTCCCCCGTGCCTGCCAGGAGAAGTTTCTGAGCATGGAGCGGAGCCAGGAGTAACCCCTGAGCACTGCCAGGTGTGACCCAAAAACCAAAAAAAGTAACAGGATAGCTGCATCAATATGAGTTGAGTAAGACTAAGTATGGACCCTTAGTTCAGCATATATGAAAATGAACTCAAAACCAATCAGAGGCCTGAATGTTAATCTAAAACTACAAAACTCTTACAAGAAAAATTGGCATTAAATTTTGTGACTTTGAACAAAATTCTGAAAGGAGATATGAAGTGCCTATCATAAAGGAAGGCTGAGGGAGGAGGATAGTAACTGGGGACATCGATGGAAAGCAGTGGACACTGGAAAAGGGATTGTTGTTGTGATATTATATGCCTGAATCTCAATCATTAATAACTCAGTAACTTCAGAATTCACTGTGATTCAATAAATGAAATTTAAAAAATGTTTGTGATCCTGTATCAGTCTGCAGTTTCTTAGATATGACATCACAAATATAAACAACCAAAGAAAAATAAGATAAACTGGGCATCATTGGAAAAAGGAGAGATGTCTTTGGGGGATCCATTAAATGCATTGGACAAGTTACTTACCTCACTAAGTCTAATTTCCATTATTTTTAATTTAAAGGTATTATTTACATAACATGCTTCTTTTAGAAATTAATTACAATACATTAAGTTATTCATATGTGTCTAAGCTTATATCATGTTCAAAAATAATAAACAACATGGAGCTAGAAAATGACTCAGTCCATAAAGCCTTGTACATTGCAATACTTTTGCCAGCCATCACATGTACCTCTGAGACTCTGTGTTTAGGGCCATAGTGCTATATGTTGCCTCTATTGTATAGCCAGGTGTGTGCCAACACAGCGATGAATGTTTCTGACCCTTGCTGAGCATTGTAGCTTAAGATCTGAAAGCCCATGATAAGTAGTGTGAGGTCCTAACAGGCAAGTGGAAGAACTATAGTTAAGGGAATAACCCCTGATGAACATGTGTGCAAAACAGCAGTTGGAATATAGAGCCCCTTGAGCATTAAGGCTGAATGTTTGAACACCACAGCCAAATATATGAACCCTTCATCATCACAACAAAGGGAAGGGAAGGGGAAACAAAAGAAAAGGGGAAAAATCCCAACCAGTATAGTTTTTTCACAGTTAATATCTTTTATAATTTATAAACTATGATTTCATGACATTTTGTTGTATATCATATACAAGCCTTTATGACACATTATATGTATGATACATGTATTATAACACAATGTATTACAATATAAATTATATTATGAATAATATAATATATATTATGAGCTACATTATATATAATTATATATTATAACGTATATAAATATTAAAGCTATGTGCTATGATTGGTATATGACCTTCAGAATAAAAGGAGGGTCAAGATTACTGTCCAGTTTTTATAATAGTTATACGTTTAACTTTGTATATATCACTCAAAGTTTTCCAAACTGGCTTGCTAGGATCATTCACAGTATGTATTGTTATGACTTTACTAGGATCATTAACAGTATGTATTGTTAATGTCTGGGTTAGGATGCATCTATTAAAGTGGATACAAGGAAATAGAGGCATATAATTATGATTTTGGATTGGGAGCTATACCCACTGATACTCAGAGCTTACTTCTGAGTACCAAACCAGGCTGACTGTTAGCTGTATAGAAGGCAAATGTCCTCTGCACTGTACTATAGCTTGGGCCCCAGAACATGTCTGTTATTGAAAGTGCTAAGCAAGTTCACACCAAAAGTCTCTAAGTCTGAAAATATGTGGAGAATATGTAATTATTATGCATCATTACTTAATATATAACTAGCATAAAAGAAGAACAATTTATTTCCTTCTGGCATGATAGTTACCTTTGATAATAAATTTGTTAACCAGAGTCAGAAATTATCAAACTTTATATAAAGAGTAGTAAATCCATTTAGTTCATTAATGGGAGAAAAAAAGAACTGTATTTTAAGGACTATAGTTTCTGATAGAACGAAAAAATGGGTGGCAATATATAAAAGAACTGAGAAGAGAGGTCAGATTTTGAAAGCACAAAGACAGTTGACACAGAGTTAATATTTTCCTGAAAGTTTCAACAGAAATAAGGCACTCAGGGAAAATTCTTACTCATGGATTAATCTATAATATTTGTAACTTGGAAAGGGGTGCTTGTAAGAACAATTTATATGGAGGAAGATAACACCAGAAACTTCATTTGCAATAGATAAGTGGGACTAGGGTATTGAATGAAATATTACAATTTTGAATCCCAAGTCATTGATTAGACTAGTCAAGAAAATGGATTAGTTGCAAGGGAGAGAAGGAAAATTTAGTTAAATATATTTTCTTAGTTCAGTTTGGGTAAATGTTATTTTATACAATTGTGCATTGTATTTTGACATGAGTGATTTCAAGGAAAGTTTGTGTGTGAATTGTTGCTAATTTAATCGGGCATTTAAGCCTTGGCTGGGGCTTCATGCTATGTTTCTTTATTTTCAAGCTTTTGTCCCAATGGATAATAAAAGCATTGGAGTATGGGCCAATAGCAAGTGTTAAGGTGTTTGCCTTGCATGAGGCCAACACCTGACGAACTCTGTTTAGAATCCTGGTATCCTTTATGGTTCCCTGAGCCTGCCAGGAGAGATTTCTGAATGCAGAGCCAGGAGTAAGCCCCAAGTGCTGCCGGATGTGGACCCCCCCCAAAAAAAAAAACGAAAAAAAGATGGAGTGAACAGTCTTTATGAAACAGAGATCTGAGAGGAAAGTAGGTCAATTCTAAATTAAAACAGATAGAAATTTACCATCAAGACAACTTGACAAAGATTCTTGAGTATTTTAAATGATTCTTATGCTATCATTTAATATATAAATTGGTATATGTAATTAAAGATATTCCTAACATGAAAATGTAACGTTTATTGTAATTACTTAGCGAATAGAAAAAAAAATCAAGTTCCTGGAAGATCTATTGAGTCTGCTACGTACTCACAATTTCAGAAGAAAATGATATTTGTAGACCAGGCTTTTCAGAAGCAAGAACCCACGTTTCTGAGGGAAATTCCTTAGATATTTAAGATTTTGCTGACTATAGGTAAGTTCTAGATATTAGAATCAGCACAAAAACAAAACAACACTGTATTGTTTTTTCGAGACAAATTCAGTAGGAGCAGGTCTTTCTTGGCTCTTTTCCAACTCAGTTTGGTTAAATTGCCACAGTCACCAAGGACTCTCATTTAGAGACTATTTTTCTGTAAAGAGGCCTAGCATTACACCTAGAGAGAATATTTTAGTAAGATTTTTTTTTTACAAATTCAGTAATGGGTACCCAGTGAGTTGCTAAAGCTATTTGTAAAGTGGTTAACATGCTCTAATATTGGGAGCTATTAGACACTTCTCTCTCTGGTACTGACAACTGAACCACTTAATCAGCCACTAGTGAGTCACAGTAAGTTTTACAAGTGTTGCATTAAAGGTTAAACTTAATGGTGATAGTCTAACTTTGTTATTCACTACAGTAGCTACTGCTATAACTATAGCCATAATAATGTCCTCCTTCAAGTTTAAAATGTTGCCCTTCTTTAGTGTTTCTATGGCTATTTTCAAATGTTAAGGATTAAAATGTTAGAGTTTTGATTCACTTTTTCTTTTCTTTTCTTTCCTTGTTGGTTTTGGGGTGACACCTGGCAGTGGTGCCCAGGGATAACTCCTGACTCTGTGCTCAGAAATCGCTTCTGGCTGACTCAGGGAACCATATGGGATGCTGGAATTCAAGCCACCATCCATCTTGGGTCAGAGGCATGCAAGGCAAATGCCGTACTGTTGTGCTATCTCTCTGGCCACAATACAATTTTTTCTCGAAGAAATAATATTACTTGGAACAGTCACAGATAAATTTTCTAAATATGTCATAGTTCATTTTAATACCTTTGTTTATGAAGTATCTTACTTAAAATAAAACCAAGATACATAGAAAGTTGAATCCTGCTCTCCTCTTCTTGAACTTTGCCATGAATTGGACCACATGAGGAAAACGATTTGTCATTCATCGTTCATAGCATTTGTAGGTTCTATGGACATTATATAAACAATGATTACTTGAAATATCCAAAGTCAATAGGCCTGTACATTTTGTTTCTAGAACTGAGCTGACTTAGGAGAGAGGTGGTTCATAGGGGCTCCTGGGACATGGCATAGGAAAAAATACACTCTGGTGACAGGTGTGGTGTTGAGATAATGCATACATTAAAATTATAGTTCACAGCATTTTAAGACAAGTTACCTTAATGCAATGGGAAAGAAAACATTGTTTTGTCACTGTCTTTATCAGTTGAAGTTGCCATTGCTGCTTCAGAGAGTGGAGATTCTTATTTTTCAGATTTCTAAAAAAATTTTTTTAACTTAGGCCATACTCAATAGTGCTCAAAAACCATTCCTGGTTCTGTGCTTAGGAGAGATCTTTGACAATGCTATGTCAGTCAGGAATTTAAGGTGTGGGTGTCAGCGCCACATGCAGGAGACATGCCTCACCTCCTCTACTATATTTCTAGTCCTGTATTAAATGTGCTAAATGATTGCCACTATTTTCCAAATGGTCTGCTCTTGTCTTATGATTTAATTTAGTGATATAAAATATAGAATAGAGACTTATTTATGTGACATTGTACATACCTAGACTTTATTTTTATTGAAGCAACACTGGTTTGCAGTAGTGCAAATATTGGGGACTTGAGTGATAGTAAGTAAAATGGTTAGAGTGCTTGCCTCTGGTTTGATTCTCAGCAACTCCTGTGGTCTTCTGAACACCACCCGGAGTGGTACCTGAGTTCCAGGCCAGGAATTTGTCTGAGCACTATTAGGTGTGAACCCCAAATGAAAACCAAACAAAAGTGTGAATAAGGTTATGTGCTTTAGAAGTCCAAGTCTTACACATTTTTTGTTTGCTTTCTGGTCCACACTTGGATTAACACACAGGGACTATTCCCAGTGTGGTTCCGGGGTTACCCCTAAAAGTGCTCTGGGACTGGCTTCTGCATGAAAAGCATGTGCTTCAGCACTTGGAACCACTTCTCTAGTCTCTCATAAGTTGTTATCTGAGGAATCCACATTGTAAGACTGGCATCTGCCCTATGGTGTGATAAAAAGCTATACAAATATAGTTATCTAATACTACCTATGCAGCAAAATGATGGGGTGGAAGAGGTTATGTAAAAGACTAGCAGAATCTGCCACGCATAGCACATGGGAGTATTAGCTATAATAAAGTATAAGCTTCACCCATAAGAAGTGAAATGCAAATTCAAATTATGGTATTTTTTCTAATTTATCAATTTAGCAAAGTTAAAGTGATTTGATTTGTGTTAGCAAGGGTAATCAGACCACCCTTTTATCTGCTTATGGTAGTTTAAATTGCCTAAATCTTTTAAGAATGACAATGAGCTATAAAATCTGAAAACATATACTTTTACAATTAAAGATATCCCTTGCAGGCATGTATTCTGTAGATATATGCACAAATACAATAGTCACTGAGCATTGACTAAAATACTACAACAATGAAAACTTTATGTTCGCTAATGATTATGTCTACTATCTACTAAATACATTTATTTAATTTAACAATATATAGTATATTAAAACCAATAAGGCCACTCATTTTGTATTGACATATAATTCCCCATGAGATATTACACTAAGTGTGTATGTCTCCATGCAAGAGGTATAGAATGGTGTGTATATGATAATAT
>PVKC010037300.1:0-13018 GCA_004027635.1 Crocidura indochinensis
CGGGCCTAGAGTCCAGGGGGAAATAGGGGAATGACTGGAAGCCTGCCAGGCCTCCCAGCCCCACCCCACCAAGCTAGGGAGAATGCCATTATAACCCCAATACCTCGTTAGAGCTGGCCTCCAGGATCAAGGCACTGGAAGCCAGCTATCAGCCCGGCCCCTCCCTTTGCTCTTCCTCCCTAGGATATCCCTAAGCAGATATTATTTTATATAAAATTATTGTGCTAAAAGTTATTTAAATTTATTTACTCTCAAAATTTATAAACTGCTATTATTTTTAGTTATGTAAAACATTGCTTCGAAATAATTGACTAGCATAGAAATTTTCTTATATAACATGTGCAGTTTAGAAAATTGAATGAAGATATAAGCTACAATCATATCATTTATCACTTTTCAGTATTGTGCATTTGTCAAGAAAACAAACAATTATGAAGATGACATTGTGAGGCCATTTATAACTGCAGTATTAGCAATAGCAAAGTTTTATATAATTAGGTCTAGAGAAAGAATATTCTCAAGTGTAATATAAAGAGAACAGCAAGTCAAAATGTTTTAATTCTTCAGTTTCTTTATGTACCATACAATAAACACGATGTTTTTTTTTGTTTGTTTTGTTTTGTTTTGGGGCCACACCCGGTGACGCTCAGGGGTTACTCCTGGCTATTTGCTCAGAAGTCGCTCCTGGCAGGCACGGGGGACCATATGGGGAACCGGGGGATCAAACCATGGTCCATTCTAGGTTAGCGCAGGCAACTTATCTCCAGCGCCACCACCCGACCCCTTAAACACGATGTTTTAATAACTTTGATTTAATTGTATTATACTTTATTATTATAACATTATAATAAACTTATAAAAACTATGTAGACAGAAAGTAAATATGCCTGAAATTTATCTTATGCCTGACAACAAGCTAACAATTTAGCTTTCTACTTTAGATACCTTTTATGAAATCAGTCAAGAACTAGTACCTTCGGGGGCCAGAGCAGTAGTGCAGTTGTAGCATATTTGTCTTGCAGAGGCTGACCCAGGATGGTCAAGGGTTCGATCCCCTGTGTCCTTTATGGTCCCCCAAGCCAGGAGAGATATCTGAGTACATAGTCAGGAATAACTCCTGAGCATCACGAGATGTGGCCCCCAAACCAAACAAATGAACAAACAAACAAACAAAACTAACTTGAAATTGCATATAGTATTTTTTTAATCAGAACATGTTTATTAGTGGTATAAATAAATCTAACCTTTTACCTACACTTTGGTATACATTTTGGTATAAAATGCAAAAAAAAGCTTTCTTTCTGTTGTTTGGTTGAAGGGTCATTTTTTATAATATTAAGGATAATTTTGGCTTTGATATCAAGGATTGTTTCAAAATAATGTTTGCCTGTCAATACATAGAGTTGAGGATGAAGTCTTGGCTTCCTACTTACAGAGCCAAGTTTTGAAACAATTGGATCTCTAGGACCCTAACTTATTTTTAAAAAACTGATAATAAATTATAGTGTAACTATTGGATCATGGGTAAAATTACTTTTGTAAGACACCTCATTGCTTTTTTTTTTAGCTCATTTCTTGTATCACTCATTGTTACTTATGTCCCACCCCTTTCTTATTTAGCATTTTCAGTTCTGCTCTCAGAAATCACTCCTGGCAGGATCAGAAAACATATGGCATGCTGGGATTTTATCCCAGGTTGGTTGCTTGCAAGGAAAATATCCTACCTGATATTCTATCAGTACTACCCTATCAATTAACACTTTCTTTTAAAGAAATGTCCAGTTGTTCTCTAGAAAATCTGGGAAATTGGGCATTTCAAGTAACAGTAAATATGAATCTCTTTCTCCTCACATCCACAGCAACACTAGTGGTTTTTATTATTTTTGGTTTTTGTGCTTCAGTCTCTATGCTCTGATATTTTTGTTTATTTTTATTTGTTCTTCCAAGATGATGAGTGCTGCAGAACATTTTTTGTCTTTTTTTGACCACTTGTACTTCACCTTTAAAAAGGTTTCTATTCATCTCTTCTCTAATTTTCCTATGTGGCTGGATATTTTCTTGTAAAATTATAAAAAATTATATATCTTTGATATTAACGCTTCAATTGATGAGTATTAAA
This sequence comes from Crocidura indochinensis, assembly GCA_004027635.1. NCBI lineage: Eukaryota > Metazoa > Chordata > Mammalia > Eulipotyphla > Soricidae > Crocidura > Crocidura indochinensis. Next base: position 2,120 of record PVKC010037300.1, read on the forward strand.
TAAATTTTCCCATGCCATAGACTCTTTGTATTCTGATTTTCTTTTCTTTTGAGTAATAGAGGCTTCTTAATATAATGTAGCCCCATTTGTTTACCATTGCTTCCATTTGTTTGCATAATGGTGTTTCATCATTGAAGATACCTTTAGCTTCAACAGTATGGAATATTTTGCCTATATTTTCCTGTATGTATATATTCAGAGTTTTATATATATGTATATATACATGTATATATATGGTTTATAGCAAGGTTTTAATGCATTTTGATTTGACTTTTGTGTATGTCATTAAAGTTTCAATTTATTTAGCTTATTTCAGTTTATATTCAGTTTATTTGTTTTCATCTTGCTGACCAGCTTTCCCAAACCAATTGCTGAAGATGCTTTTACTGCTCCAATTAATATTTTTCTCCTTTATCAAAGATTAACTCTTTGTATACATGAGCGTTTGTCTTAGGATATTTAGCTCCATTTGCTTGATCTGTGGGTCAGGTTTTATTTCAGCAATATGCTGTTTTAATTACTATAGTTTTGTTGTACAGATTGATGTTGGAAAAAAAGATGTTTCTTACCTTTTTTTTTCCAGGGATTTTTTAGTTATTTAGGGGGAGTTATTGTTGTATAAGAATTTCAGAAGTGGGGCCAGAGAGATAGCATGAAGGTAGGGACTTTGCCTTGCATGCAGAAGGATGGTGGTTCAAATCCTGACATCCCATATGGTACCCTGAGCCTGCCAGGTGCAATTTCTGAGTCTAGAGCCAGAAATAATCCCTGAACACTGACAGGTATAACTCCCCCTTCAAAAAAAAAAAAAAAGAATTACTGAAGTGTTTGTTCTTTTTCTTTGAAAAATATCATGGATAGCTTTATAAGGAATGCACTTAATAAGTAGAATGCTTTAGGTAATGATCTTTTGATTAGAATATTCCCCCATTCCACTAGCAGAAGATGCTTCTATTATCTGTGTGCATTGATATTTTTTGAAGTAATATTACATTATTTTGTATAGGACTTTCACTTCTTTGCATAATTTGACCCCAAGGTATTTTTCCTGTGGCAAATTTGTAAAAAATTTTATTTAATTCATCATTATTCTCTTGCATTGTTTGCATATAAGAGAGCAATTGGCTAATTTTGTAGCCAGTCATTTTGCTACAAAATGGCTTTTTTTGTTTGATTGTTTCTGGGCCATACTCAGTGATGCTCATGAGTTACTCCTGGCTAGGCACTCAGAAATTGCTCCTGGCTAAGGGATTTATAGAAGCATTTTTGTAAAATTTGTAGGATTTTCTAAACCATTTCATATACAAATACTTAGTGCTTCATTTCTTATTTTTTTATCTGGATATCCTTAATAAATTTTTCTTGCCTAATTCCTAGGGCAAGTACTTCCATGGCTATAATGAATAAAAGTGGTTAGAATGGGCAAAATAGTCTTATGACTTATCTTAAGGGAAGAAGCATTTTAGTTCTGATCTGCTGCTATAATATGCCTAAGAGTAAGCATAATATGTGCTAATAGAAAGAAAAAAATTTAAAACCACCACTCTGGCCCCTAAAGAAAGAAATATCTAGAATTTGCAAAATACCAAATACCTGGAAAGTAGGCAAGATAATATATTAAATTACATGCAGTAAACACAAATTTAAGTTTTTCATTAATCTAAAAGCAAACATTCATAGAGATTTCCATTTCTTTCACAAATACTAAATGAATTAAATATTTACTAGAGATTTAGGCTTTTTTCATGTGTCTAATATTCATATATTATGTATCTGACGCTGCATATGATCTCCTGAGAATGAACAGGAGTGTTCCTTAAACACAGAGCCAAAAATAATCACTGAGTGTAATCAGGTATGGACCAAACCTCCTGTACACAAACATATATGTAAATAATATGTGCATGTAATATAAGAAAAAAATAATATATTTAGTGCTGGTTGTTTTATTTCTTGATTAATATCTAATATTTATTTATATTTAAGTACAAGTCAATTCACTATCAAGTCATGACTTAATTTCTTACTTATATTATAAATGTTTTAATAATTTTAAAACAGCTGAGGTATTGAATATAACATTTTACATATAATTTATTAAATATTTTCTTTTGGGGTGAATAAGCTTATATCTTTATTATTTTGGAAAAACTTCAGGAGTTAGGTAATAAGACTTATTTTAAATTTTTTATTATATATAATTTTTATTTTGACCATATTGGTTTACATATCTTTCACAATAGTGAAAGATAATTTAAGTATTTTCAATGCATAGAATAGAATAAAATAAACATAACTCATTTCACAAATTTTAGGAATGTTTATAATTACTTTATGAAATATATTTGTGTTTTGGCAAAATTATCATTAGCATTATAGCAATATAGCTTCTGAAATGAATTCCTAGTTTTGTATTACTACATATAAGTTATAGTTGAAAATAAATTTTAGCAATAAATTCTATTTCATAATCTTATATTTCCTAGATTTACATGAATATATTTTATTGAACAAGATTATCATTTTAATTACTAGTGGACATATTAATATAATATAAATAATATTGAATATTTGTAATATTTTATATTATATCAACATAATTAAACATTAAATTCAATTTCACTATTTTTCTATAATAAAAATTAATTGTTAGAATATTATAATTGTGATATAATTTTTGAATTGTTTATGATGAATGCACTAATTTTAATATTAAATATTTTAGCTTTTATCTTAAAACTATAATTTATTATTATTTATTTTTATTATATTTTACTATTATTATCATCTCTTATTACTTTTAATCTGGTTCAGTCTCTATGGAGAACAGGATAGAAATTTCTCAGAAAAGTAGAATTAAAACACCCATGAGTCACAATGATTTCACATCTCATACTCTTTCCTGAAAAACATCTTATTGACAAGATAGAAGCATACTTACGTGCCTGCAACCCATAGTACAACAGTCATGCTATCTATTAGCAACAGCATGTTGCAAAATGTACTGAACTCTACTGTTTTCTTGAATCTTCAAAGAGTCTTAATTTAAATCTCAGTTCAAATGTAGACTATTGGAAGATTTAAATTTAGATCATATACACAGTTTGTAAACAGTGAATTACCATTTTGCTTCAAAAGTATTTGGATTTTTACAAAGTTTGGATAGCTCTAATTTTATTGAAACCTGAATTTTACAATAAAGGTGAAAAACTTGTATAAGGAATTTATATTGATCTGAGCAAATCAGTTAGATAAAGATATATAGAAACATTTTATATTTTATTTAAGTAAGCAACATGAAATTAATCCCATGAATAGTTATGTAGAAATATCTATGTTGTACAGTACAAGCAAAAAATAGTTTTTAAAAAAAGGATGGGTTCAGTGTAAGCATGAAACAGAACTAATCTTTATACACCATAAATCAACTGATGGACTGAGTCAATCCTTTATAAAACTTATTATGCAGCTTCCATTGTACTGGGGATACAGTGATGAAGAAGATAAATGTCTTTACTGCATACAGATTATTTACTAGCATAATGGTAGAAAAATGTGTCATTGTAAGAAAAGATGAAATAATTACTTATTTTCATGTACTACTAAAGAATATAATTAAAAGATTAGAAAAGATGCTAATTAGGATGACACAACTTTATGAAAAAACATTAAGGGGGCGGAGCAGTGGCACAAGTTGTAAGGCCTCTGCCTTCCACACACTAGTCTAGGTTGGATCACGGTTTGATTTCCCCAGCGTCCCACATGGTCCCCCAACCCAAGAAAGATATCTGAGCGTATAGTCAGGACTAACACCTGAGCATCACCAGGTGTGGCCAAAACAAACAAGCAAAAACAATAAAGAATTTCTTTTTAACAGAGGGACAGACACAAATAGATGACTTGGGTGAGAAATTGTAATTCACATTTGATTTTGTTTGTTTTGGGTCACATCCATAGATTCTCAGTGTACTTCTGGCTCTGCACTCACAAATCACTCTGGCAGACTTGTGGGAGTATATGGAATGCTCGGGAGCTAACCTGAGTCAGCAATATGCAAGGCAAATGCTCTTCTTGCTGGCTATTCCTCCAGTACCTAGTAATTCGTATTTGAGAAAACACTTTTATGGAGCCTTCTTGACCTTTGAAATATATGAACATATACTTCTTGAGTTTAGAATGGAGCTAAAGTTTAAACTGTCATATTAAAGCATTCTATGCCAGCAAGAATGAATGTTATTGGTGTCCCATAAAGTGAAAGATATTGTAATAAAATAATTATGAAAATAAAATTAATAACTTATTAAAGGAGATGTATCTACTCTCAGAACTGAGTACTGGCCAATACTTGATCAAATTACTTAGATGAAAATATCCAATTCTGAAATAACATCGTTCTGAAATATAGAGAAAGATGGCAAGGAACAAACTAATGATATAATAGAAATTAGTTAATCAAATGAAGAGAGGAGTATTTTGGATAAAGTTACTCACATGTATAAGGGAAAATTGCATAATGACAGTTTACTATAGATATGCAGAATCCTGTCTCATAAATATTAATACAGAGTTAGTATCTGTTGAATTGTAAAATGTTTGAAACTATATCCTAGATATATCCTGGATATTATCTAATTAGATAATAGCAATACACTATGATATATGTTTAATATTCCCACATTTATGGAAAGTTTCATGACATTCAAAAGGCTTAACAATTTAATTATGCATCTGGTACTAATATGACTACCAACATAGAGATGACAATTCTAACAGAAATATGAAGAAATATGAAGCTCAATCTTTTTTTATTAGATGCCTCAATACATTGCTTTAGAATGAAATAATTTCTCCAAAACTATGGTATTTCGGGGCCTGGGAGATAGCATGGAGGTAAGGCGTTTGCCTTTCATGCAAAAGGTCATCGGTTCGAATCCCGGTGCCCCATATGGCCCCCCATGTCTGCCAGGAGCAATTTCTGAGTATGGAGCCAGGAGTAACCCCTGAGCACTGCCGGGTGTGACCCCCCCCCAAAAAAAAACCTGTGGTATTTCCTTTTGGAAATAAAAATATCTGTTTCATTAAAATAAAAATATAATCATCGGATCTTCTTTTCCCTTTAGGTCATTCAAGAATTTTTTTCTGTAACAACTTTTATGTATGAACATGAAAATACAATTTTAAAGGCATATATAAATCTTCATTCTTAAGTATATGGTTGAATTTTACATCTGATGTTACCTAGTTATATTGGTAAAATAAAAGTTGAGAAGTAATATATTAGGGATAGGGTTATTTTTTCCTTGATTGGAATAGTTTGGTAAGAATGATTCACCAAACAAAGGTGGTGAAAAATAATGATAGAAGTTAGCTATGGGCAGAGGCTGGAGTGATAGTATAGTGGTAGGTCTTTTGCCTTGCATATGGCCTATAGAGAACTGACCTTAGTTCGATCCACAGTGTCCCAGATAGTCCCCCAAATCAGGAGCAATTTCTGAGTGCATAGCCAGGAGTAACCACTGAGACTCACCGGGTATGGCCCAAAACACAAAAACTAAAAAGAAATACATACATACACACATATATACATACATACATACATACATACATACATATATAAATACATAAAACAAAAGAAGTTGGCTATGGGCAGAAGGTAAGAGAGAGGTGTTAACAGAAATAATTCTTGAAATCACTTGTGGAATTTAAATGACTGAGTTGTTGGTTCTGTCTTAGTTTTTCACTCTATAATTTCACTTTTCAACACACATTATTTTTCTTTGCTAATTGTGATTATAATTGGGAGTCATTCTCCAGACTCAGCTGCCCTTACTCCCTTCAAAGATGAATACTTTGCAATGCATGCTAATTACATTATAGTTTCTCAGATATTTGAAATGCGTAAGAAACATAAAATTTGGTAATAATATTTAAAGAGAAACTTTTTGAACAACTATTATATTCATCATCTTTATTTTTATCGTTTATAGATTATGATCACGTAAAATAAATGTAATCAGTCTAAAAGTATGTGTTTCTTGTAATGAAAAATAAATAAATCTATGGTTATAGCTGTTTCACTTAAGTGTTAGACAATGATCAGCTTACAAAATGTATGTACATACCAGTCTTCAGATTATACTTCAATTTCAAAAATTTAAGCATTGCAAATTCAGTTTTATACAGAATTTGGGATATATAAGCGACTTAAAAATTTTTAAAAATGACACAAACAGAAACTATAACATTATTTATTTTTACAATAATTAAAATGTACTAACACTATCATCATAAAAATGTTCAATTCTTTTGATATTTAAATTAATAATTTTACAGAATGGGTAAGTTTAAATATTATAATCATAGGGATTTTTAATTATGTCAATATGGTTTATTAAACATTGCCACAAATTACTTGTATCTTTGTTTATTAAAAATGGAGTCTATTTACCATGATCCAATGTATCTGTGTTGATATTGTGATTCATCTGTTAATAGAAAATGATAAAAATCACGTAGGCTTCGCATAATCTAGGAGTAAAATTGGATCACAATTTTACCTTCTTGGAATGGCTCATGAATTTATTAAGTAGCATAGGCTAAAGTTCTAATTAGTTCTAACATTGTGACAATCTCAATCACAAGGAAGTACCAATGTCCTTGAAATATTAGTGATTGATGCAGAGTCTCTAATACCAGACTGAAACATGTATGCTAATATAATCACAGTATAGATTCAACAGAGGAACCAATTGAATGAATCCAAATAACCCACAGTGACATTAAAAAAATACTGGTACTCTTTTTTTTAGAAGTTGCTTTTGAGTAGTTTGTTATATAGTGAAATATAAATAAAACATTTTAATTTTAGAATATAGGTGAAAAGTTGAAACCAAAAGAGGAAAAATGAGTCACCATGATATAGACAAAGGTAAGTCTACAAAAAGACCTGTAAGAGAAGTCCAATTGGTTAAGAAAAAAGCCTAATCAGGGGAAAAATGAGATGGTACAGGCAACAAGATGATTGCTTTTCTTACACCTAGTAAATCAGGTTTAAAACCTTGAACAACATACCACCCCAATCCAAATCTAAAGGACTTGATTCTTGAACTCAAATGTCTTAACAAAGATTTAGATTTAATTCTAAAGATAATGATGAGACAAATAAATTTACAGGTTAGCTTCCTGAAAGAGTTACAATTTTGCCTGTACTTTACTCAAGAAGCAAAATTAATGTGTTCTAATGCTTACTTTTCAATTAAAATTGTACACTGTGCTGTTATGGTAAGACTTACTACTTCAATGAGTTTCATAGAAATATGAAGCATGGTCTTCTTATATATGTACATAGCAGTTTTGTTTTATCCATATGGTAATCAATTCAATCTATATATTGTCATTCCAACTTTATTTAGTATAAATAAAACAGTGCAACTATTACTACAATCAAGATTAGACTATGTTCTTTACTCAAAAATCAAATAATTCTAGGTAAAAATCCCTATACTCCAAGCATTATACAGTAGTAAATGTAAATATACTCATGTCTCAATAGACTTCCCTATTCTGTTTTATGTAAATTTATTCATACAACATAGAATATATGTTAAATGTTTTTATCCACTTAAAATAAGTTTTTCTACATTTGCAATTTTGTAGCACATGCCAGCATTGAATCCTGTATATGACAAGTAATGTTTCTTTGTATGAGTAGTCCAGTTTCATCAAGCATTCATTGGTTGTAATTATTCATTTTGTTTCTGTTTAAGGGAAACTGCTAATAACACTATTTTAAACTTATGAAAATTATCCTAAAACAATGCATAGAAAGTAAAAAAAAAAAAGAGAGAGAGAGAATGCCAATACAGGTAGCCTCCTGAGAAATTCACATGTTAGATAGGAAAGAACTATAGGGAGTTAGTGATTGATTTACCACTGAGTCACAGTGGTCTAAACTGCCACCTCATGAATGAACCAAGGTGGAAAAAAATCTACTGACGTGATGAAATGGAGATTACTTCATTCTAGGTGTGGGAATAGAGTCCTACACTTCTCATCCCTACCTGCCAAGAAGTCATTTTCCTAACTAAAAGCTGAGAAGGAAGAGAAGCATTGGTTTTCTTTTTCTACTGATTGCTGTTCTTGAAGTTGAATCTTTGTTGTTTTCTGAAAAGAGTCAGTAACTTGAAGGGAATGAAGGTAGCTGTTAGTTATGAATCAATCATGTTACAAACACTTCCTCTTCTGATCATGATTGAGCAGTTTTCAATTAAAACTGAACCTTAAAACATGATGCTCCTCAAACTAAAATGCCTTCTAAATTACTTCTGAGTCAGCTGTCACAGTCTTGCTATATTATAAAATGCAATATATAAACATGTATGATATTCTGTATGTACTATACTAAATACATACATATCTAAATATAAATCTAAATATATAACATATTATATTATTAAATATTTTAATTATTTAATTTAATGATCAATTTAATTGTTTGATTATTATTAATTATAAATATATAATATACCATTATATATATAAATCTAAATATAAACCCCATGTATTTATACCCTGAACAATCATTCTTTGTGATATAATTGCTAACAAGTAAACTAATATATTCATTAGTCTATAAACTATTTTGATATAAAAGTCTCAATTGGAGAAGAATTATTTGAGTTTATTCATGAGAATGATTAAATTATTAAGTCACGAATTTTGTAGGATCAGGCATTCACAGTAAAGTCCTCAAAAAGTTATAGCTAATAAGATTTTTTAAATTTGTTTCCCTATTCTTTCTCTCTCCAACAGAAATTCTATAGTCAGCAAACTATCACTCTTATACGACACATGAGAGTAAAATGAATTTCATGACACTCTCTTAGAGGAGCATTATAGTTAATGATTGCCAACTAGGAAAACATCCACTCATCAGAATGTTGAGTGTTTCTTATCTAATCCCTAAATGAACACAATTAAGACTTGCTAGTTATGATTATGAAAATAAAACAATACAAGCATGACAATTTCACTTGAGGCATGTAGCAATGTAGTTAGGTTTTGACTTCATACAAGATATTAATAGAAAATGTTAGGCTTTAAAATTGGTGATCACATAGTTTTAGTGAGTTCTGCAGATTAAATTAAAGAACAGCCTCAGGCAGTAAAAGTTATATCTCAAGACCTGTGATACAGCTGCATCCTTCTTGAAATGGACTCTGAAATAATATGAGTTTCATAAATATTACAGCTACAGTTTCACCTTGAAGCAGTTGAATTTTACAACACAAGTTAATGGAAGTATAAAAAAATGCAGTCATATCTGTATTGTATTAGGCCTACATGTTTCAAATAAAATAAGGTCAAATTTTTTCCAGTTTGGACATTTTGGCCCATTATTACTAAAATATTTAATATATACTGCAAACCACTAAATGTGATATTGAGGATCATAAGATTCTTTTCCAAGTATCTATCTTGAAAATCTAATTGAATACTTGTCAATATTTTAAAAGTACAATTTTTGAAGACAGAATTAAAAAAAATTACAATGTCCTCTACCCTCAAATAATTCTAAATTACTGGAAAAAAACATATTCAGCTCATTCAAAATGAACAAACACAAGCAGAAAATGCTGGAATGTTTGCCAGTATCAGGAAAATGTACTGATATTTATGGTCTCTGTCCTCATGTTGGCTTCAATTATTTCTATGTATGTATGTATGTATAATTGTATGTAAATTGTGGTTTAGTAAATTTCATTGTCAATGTATGGTATCTTTGGGGTAAAAGTTTAATAACTATCATCTACAAAGATATCCACAGATAAATTAAATCCTGAAAACAAAAGAGTCTACAAATCTTACAAATCATAAGATTATCTTCTTAATTTCTGGATTACCTTGAAAAAAACAAGTGTGTAGATGTTTTCTAAGTTATAGTAAATGCAAATTAGTGAAGACAAATAAAGCAGTTGAGGAAATTTTCTTAGCATAAAATGATCAGCATCTCTACCTAGTACCTGAAAGACATGAAGTAAACTATAATCATTAAGGAATAAAATAAAGGCTAGCATGTTAAAGAAGTATTGTAGAAAAAAATAAAAGGATATTACAAAGGGGGACAAGGAAACTTAATTTCAATTGCTTATTTTCTACAGAAGTAAAACCTAAAGATTGTAACTTATATCACAAAGCATAGCTTCAAAAACTTATATGACATAAATACATTTTCAAATATAAGAAGATATTGGATCAGAGAAATAGCACAGAGGTGTTTTCCTTGCAAGCAGCCAATCCAGGACCTAAGGTGATTGGTTCGAATCCCAGCGTCCCATGTGTTCCCCTGTGCCTGCCGGGAGCTATTTCTGAGTAGATAGCCATGTAACCCCTGAGCACCACTGGGTGTGGCCCAAAAGCCAAAAAAAAAAAAAAGATATATAAAGATATATAATGGGCTGGAGCAGTGGCCCATATGGTCCCTCAAGCCAGGAGCGATTTCTGAGTGCATAGTCAGGAGTAACCCCTGAGCATCACCGGGTGTGACCCCCCCCCAAAAAAAAAGCAAAACAAAACAAACAAAAAAGAAGACATCTACAGCACAAAAATGAAAAGAATTTGAGCAAAAATCTGAAAATAAATTTTCCACACATTCTTCAACTATGTATGGTTTAAGTTAAATTGTATAATTTCCTAAAATAGAATTTATATCTAAATTTTACTTATAAGTTTGTATTATTAACTCAATGCAAAACAAAAGACAAATGTACATAAAATCATTTGAATAATAGTTTACTTAAATAAAGGTACTCTAAAATCTTAGATATTTATTGAAATAAAAAAAATGAAGGCAGGGACGGAGAGATAAGACAGCAGGTTTTACATTGCAATCAGTCAATC
>PVKC010037301.1:0-13019 GCA_004027635.1 Crocidura indochinensis
AGAAAAAAAAAAAAAGAAAGAAGTCAAACAGCACCACCATGACACATGGGGAGCTGGGCATCAGCCTTCTGTGCCCCTTTGGAAAGCAGCTGGCACTTGAGAAAGCCTCATTCAATTGTTCTATGGTGATTGCTCACTGATCGACATGTCCCTTATTTTTTTCCCAGGGATTCATTTCATCTACTTGTTAGTCAACAAGTTCTCTCTTGAGGGCCAGGATTTCCGACTAATGAGTCGGCCATTCTGTGCCCCTGGTGCCATCTGTGTGGAGTTCGTCTACCAAATGTTTGGTATTGGGAATGGCACGACCTTCAGTTTGCTGCTTTCCAGCCCTGCGGGCACCCTTCCGAAATCTATCTGGGACCGGGTGGGGTCCCAGAAACCTGAATGGCAGAACGCCTCTGTCAACATCCCGCCAGGACTTCCCCAACCTATGCAGGTGGGTGACTACAAAATGATGGGGGTGTGATCAGAACATAGTGGGGATCATGGAGGATGCTGAGGTCATCATTCTGACAGAGTAAGGGATGGAGGCTGGAGCCCTGGGCCCTGGATGTTGGCTGAGAGGGACAGATTGCTGGGACCCGCTTGGCTTGCTCACTCCTTTCTTGCCCTGGGTCTCCCCAGCTGATCCTGAAAGCCACCAGGGGATCCAACATGGCATTTATCGTGGCTGTGGGCTTCATTGGAATCCATCAAGGGGCCTGTCGAGGTAAGCCAGACTCTGGAGGAGAAGGATCTGGGAAAGCACTTTTGAGCTACTGTGCTGCTTCCTACAAGTCCCCTCATGCTTGGGGGTGGAGGTTTCCCCAATGACCTTTATTACTCTTCCCATCTGTCTTCTTCCTGTCTCCTTGGAGATGCCCATTTGAGTGAATGCAATTTTGATACAGGACATTTCTGTAGGGGTAGATAGAAGGCCTGACCCTGATCTCCACAAGGAGAAATGGGAGCTCCTTAGCTTGTTTCCTGAAACCTTAATGAGGCCTGATAACCAGAAAAGGGGTTTTCTGAGTATGGAGTGAGTGAAGGTTGGGTTAGCAATAGAAGAGGTAACATAAGGGCTGCAACAATAGTCACATGTAGAGAATTTGCCTTGCACTCAACTGGCCTGAGTTTGACCCCTCCCCTAGCATTCCATAGGGCCCACCAAGCACCATCAGGAGTAATTCCTGAGTGCAGAGCCAGGAGTAATCCCTGAGTATTGCTAGGTGTAGACCCAAACCAAAAAGAGGTATAATATAAATTCCTTCGTTGTTGGTTTTCATTGTCTTTTGTTTGTGGTGTTGGGGCCAAATTCAGGATCTCACACATGCAGAGGAGTTGGTCACTCTAAGTCATAGCCTGGCCCCAAAGTCTCTCTTTGAAATCTACTTCCTCGAATGAGGTGTGACTGAAGAAAACAGTGTATGATTTTTATTTGCTTTTCAGAATCTGCTTCGTTAGTACCTACTTCCCAACGTCCTGGCCTATCTGAAAGCTCTGTCTCCACAGGACTATCCACTGTCCCCACGGAAACGTCCACTGTGAGCTACACAGCAACTCCCACCTTGCCCTCAGACCAGACTACAGGCCACACAGAAACAACTGGAGGACCCACAAAAACCCCCACTCTCTCTGGGGAACAGAACATCAAATCTCAAGAGCACATTTCCCCTCCCAAAGGGAAAAATTTCCCGCCTCAAGAATCTCCTGCTTCCCCTAAAAAGTGTATTTTCCCCTATGAGAAAATGCCCAGCCCTTCTGGAGAGGAAAACGTCCATGTAGTGAAAACTACTCCCCTTGAAAAGCAAACCACTTCTCATGAGAAGTCCACTGTCCCCTCTAAAGAGTGGCCCTGTATACCCATAGAAGGGCCCACTATCCCTACAAAAGAACTCACGATGCCCACTAAAAGTCCCACAGAAAAACCCACCGTTCCCACACAAAGACCCACTGTCCCCACAGAAAAACCCACTGTCCCCACTGAGAAACCTACTGTGCCCACAGAAAAAACTACCAGTTTCACAGGAAAATACACTGTTCCCACAAAAACATCTCCCATTCCCACAGGAAAACCCACTGTCCCTACAGAGAAACCCACAATACCCACAGAAAAACCCACTGTCACCACAGAAAAATTTACCATTTCCACAGAAAAACACACTGTATTTCCAGAAGAACTCACTAAAACATCTACCACTGTCCCCACAGAGAAACCTACTGTCCCCACAGAAAAACTCACTGCCCCTACAGAAAAATCTACCATTCCCACAGAGAAACCCACTGTTGTTACCACAGAAAAACCTACTGTCACCACAGAAAAATCTACCATTTCCACAGAAAAACATACTGTACCTCCAGAAGAACTCACTAAAACATCTACTGTTTCCACTGAAAATACCACCGTCCCCATAGAGAAACCCACTGTCCCCATAGAATCATCCACTGTATCTACAGAGAAGTACACTATCCCCACTGAAACATCAACCATCCTCACTGTCCTCACTGAAAAACCTAAAGAAAAAACTACTGTCCCCACAGAAACACTCACCATCATCACAGAAATATCTACCATTTCTACAGAGAGGCTCACCACTGCAGTCACAGAAAAATCCACTGTCCCCATAGTACAAACCACTGTCCCCACAGAAAAACCCACTATACCCACAGAAAAGCCCATTGTCCCCACAAAAAAATCCACTGTCCCCACCCAGATACCCCTGGTTCCCACGCAAAGCTCCACGACGGTGATTGCTACTACGTCAGAAACCTCGGTGACTTCTACTGTGTCAGAAACCTCGACGACTACTACTAAAACTTCGAGCACCTCCCAGACTGCCACAACGAGCATCATAACAACACAGGGATTTCCTCGAGGTATGAAATGAAGCATTGGACAAAAAAACGGAAAGTAGGAGACAGTGACTTGGAGAGAGAATTTGAGAGGGGGGCATCCTGGGGCCGAAGAGATAGCACAGCGTTAGGGTGTTTGCCTTGCACGAAGCCGATCCAGGAACGGATGGTGATTCGAATCCCAGCGTTCCATATGGTTTCCCTGTGCCTGCCAGGAGTAATTTCTGAGTGCAGAGCTAGAAGTAACCCCTGAGCACTGCCAGGTGTGACCCAAAAAACAAAAGAGAGAGTGAGAAAGAGGGAGAAGGCATCATCCAGTTGATGAGAGATTTATAGACATGGTGACTGTAGAGAAATGAAGGGCTGGGCATTGTTGAGTCTGAAGGACCTAGGCTGACTTTTCCTGGAAACTGAGATTCCTCAATACCTGGCAACCATATATTTGCTTTTTCTATGCATTTGCCTGTTCTGGATAAGAAATCATATGCTTTGGGGCCTTTGGTGTCTGGCTTCTTTCACTCTGCACCATGTTTCCCAGATTCAGTCATGTTTGTATTAGAACTTCATTTCTCCCAATATTGGGATAACACAGACCAACTTCTTAGAGGAGTTTGCCTGCAGGAATAGAGGAGACACAGGAAATCATCATGGGAACAGCTGCGGACCCAGTAATTTGATGTAAATTGTGTTTCCCCCTTAGAGACCTGCCCCCCAAATGCCCACTTCGAAAACTGTGGTTGCTTGGCCTCCTGCACCAATCCCAAGCCTAACTGTGGTAACCAATGCCAGAGAGGCTGTGTCTGCAATTCTGGCTATTTATTTAGCAATAATAGCTGCATTGAGGCCGCATCCTGCAGTTGCTTCCACAATAACAATTACTATAAGGTAAGACCACTCTGGTGTCCCGATCCCTTGGGAAGATGGCTTCCTTCTGGTTTTGTCTGTTTCTCAGTTGACAGGAATTGGGATCTGGGACAAGTAGTGGGAACCCCACAGGTGGAGTCATTCATTTAGCATTGGATGTTTGATTGTCCTCTCTGCTAATAAAAATCATTCAGCATCCACTTTGGCCCCACAAGCTGCTGGTCTGTCCTGTGGGCCCTGTGCTCTCTTGGGCCTCCTCTGCCCCCTGCTGGCAGGCCCAGTGCTTTCACCCCAGCCCCTGTAGATATTCTCTCCCTTTTGGGGGTCAGCAGAGCCTTCCTGGATGCTGTGCAGATAGCTTCAGGGATTCAGGACAGAAGCTGAGAGTCTAGAATCTTTTGCTACAGGAACTTGTGAATACTGACAGGCTAGGTATAAAAAGAAGTAGTTTGGGAGGGAGTTAAAAAAAAAAAAAGAAGAGATAGTTCATTCTCTTCTCCCTAGGGACATTGGCAAGAGCAAGAGCTCAGACAGGGCCCAGGATGGGGTCCAGTGCTGTCCAAAGAGGTGGCATGAAAGTCACACACCCTCTTGTTTACACCTCTTAATAACCAAGTGAAAAAGTGCTAAATGGGTGAAAGAAACAGGTCAGGTTAATTATGAGTTTCATTTTTCGTTTTTATTTTTGGACAGGCAAACACCCTTAATAATAAATAGTTTGCATATGACACTCATTGTAAACTGTTAATAATAATAATTATTAATACCCATAAAGTAATTGGTCTGTATCTTGGTCTAATTTATCTGCATAACAATCGTACCAGGTAGAAAATCTCAGGGCCGGGTGGTGGCGCTGGAGGTAAGGTGCCTGCCTTACCGCGCTAGCTTTGGACGGACCGAGGTTCGATCCCCCGTGCCCCATATGGTCCCCCAGGCCAGGGGCAACTTCTGAGCGCATAGCCAGGAGTAACCCCTGAGCGTCACTGGGTGTGGCCCAAAAACCAAAAAAAAAAAAAAAAAGGAAGAAAAAGAAAATCTCAATGTGCCATTTGATGGATCTGGAAACAGACTTAAAGAGCTCAGAACCTCACCCCAAGGGGCCAGAGAGATAGTACATTGGGAAGGGCATTTGTCTTGCACTGTGAGGCAAGATTGAATACCTGACCAGGGTTCAGTCCCCAGCATCCCATATAGTTCCTTGAGCCCTGACAGAAGTGGGTCCTGAGCACAGAGGCAGGAGTGATTTCATACAAGATGCCGTATGGCTCAGGAGGCCACACTGAGATCGACTCTAGGTGTTGGAGCCACAGTGGGATTGAAGACAGTCTGATGGGCCGGAGCAATAGTACAGCAGGTAGGGCATTTGCCTTGCATGAGGCTGACCCAAATCAACTAAGGTTTGATCCCTGGCATCCAATATGGTCCTCCAAACCTGCCAGGAGCGATTTCTGAACAGAGAGCAGAGAGCAACCCCTGAGTGCTGCCGGGTATGGCCCAAAAACAAACAAACAAAAAAAAACAAAAAAAAAACAAGCAATGAAGACAGTGTGATGAACTACAAGAAATGCTAACAGTGAATTCCAGTGTGGAAATTAGTAGTAATCTTCAGTGATTGTTTATTATAGTTAATTGTGAATATTCAGGATTCCGGGTTCTGTGATTGACTCCAGCAGTATTCAGGGACCCGGCTATATTCACTGTCGGGGATTGAACCCAGCTTAACTGCATGCAAGGCCAGCACCTTAACCCCAGTGCTGTCTCTGTGGCCTTGAGTTAGCATTTATTGAGACAGTCTGCTCTGAGCTGTGCTCCTCCTAGGGGCCTGAGACTGAAAACAGACACAGAAAACCCTCCCCTTCAGAACTCCCACTCAGATCAATAGAAAAGGGCAGCCCTGATGAGCGCTGTGAAGGAAAAACCCACTAAACCATGAAAAAGATGTGCTCAGGGTGGGCGAGACTTATTCCAGCAAGGATCCCTTGAGCTTAACTTAGAGGCCGGATATAGAAAGAGGGAGAGGCCAGCACCTGGGGAGAGGCAGGCATGTGAAAATGTTCTGGGGGCACAAAGGTATACCCAGGAGAGTCAGAGCATGATTAGGTTTGTAAATGTGGGGTTGAACAAGATGTGAGGGCCTCACAGAGCCCCTTCCTGCTAACCTATGTTCTCTTGTCCTAGGCTGGGGACATCTGGTTCAGTGCCAACTGCACTGAGCGCTGTCACTGCTTGCCAGGCAGTCAGACGGTATGCCAGATGGCCCGCTGCGCGGCCCGGTCGGTGTGCCAGCTGAGAAATGGCCATTACAGATGCCATCCCTATGGTGAGACCCCTGCCACCCAGAGGGATTAGGGATAAATATCCTGCCTCTTTCTCATGCAGGAATGGGTCCTTCCTGGGCTGGGGAAGGGGTTCTGTTTTGTCCTTGGGAATCTCAAAACTAGCTTCCCCAAACTACCTCTCAGGGCTGGAGCGACAGCACACAGCCAGGGAGGGTACTGGTCTTGCACACAGCCAGCCTGGTTCTATTCCTAGCACCACATAAGGTTCCCTGAGTCCACCAGAAGTGAACCCTGAGTGAAGAGCCAGGAGTAAGCCCTGAGCACCATCAGGTATGGCCCCCAAACCCCAAGCCCTAAAACCAAACTAATCCTCACACCTGGCTGGCAGGTTCTTCCATCTGCTCCATATACGGACACACAAACTACATCACCTTCGATGGGAATCACTTCCGCTTCATGGGCAAATGCACCTATATCATGTCTCAGCCCTGTGGCAACTCCACAGGTAGGACCTGGGATCTGAGACCCTAGGGCTGGGGCACAAGGCATCAGTGGCAGGCAGAAGTGAGGTTGTGGACAGCATGGCAGGAGGAGGCAAAGTCAGTTGGCGCATCCAACCTAGAAGGGACTTCTTGATCCACTGGGTCATGCACTGACACCACTCTCAGTCACTTTCCAGACAAACTTCTGTCAAGAGACAGCAAAGAGAGACAGCACAGTGGGAAGGCACTGGCCTTGCATGTGGCTGGCTTGGTTTAATCTATGGCACCACATTTGCTCCCCCAAGCACTGCCAAGGGCGGGCCCTAAGAACAGAGCCAGGGGTGCTGGAGAGATAGCATGGAAGTAAGGCGTTTGCCTTGTGTTCAGAAGGATGGTGGTTCAAATCCCAGCATCCCATATGGTTCCCCGTGTCTGCCAGGGGCGATTTCTGAGCATAGAGCCAGGAGTGACCCCTGAGCGCTGCCGGGTGTGACCCAAAAAACAAAAAACAAGAAAATAAAAAGAACAGAGCCAGGAGTAAGCCCTAAGCACTACCAAATATCCCCCCCAAACAAGAGAATTCAAATTTTGTTACCCCACAAGAGGGTCCTGATTCACATGGTAAGTAGGGATGGAGGCCACAAACCAGCAAAGCCAATTCCAGAAGGTTCTAGAAGAACCAATTCTAATCCTGCTCTTCACTGCCCACTTTGGACTGTTTCTCTATGACCCATCTCCCCACCCCATCCCTCACAACCCCTAGGTGCGAGTGAGCCAGTGTCACCCTCTGGGCTCACATCCAAATGTTGCTCAGGTGCTCTCCACCTCTCTCCCCCACTCAGAGCCATTCTTCAGGGTGACAGTAAAGAATGGGAACCAAGGACAAAAAGGGACATCCAGCCTGAGCCATGTCTATGTGAAACTGCCTGAGATTCTGCCCATCACTCTGTTGAAGGACCGTCGAGTGTTGGTGAGGCCCCTCGATGGTGCACGGCCACAGCCAGTTCATGTTTCGCTCCTTGACCTCAGCATTCTCAGGGTCCCAGATAGTCCCTGATAGCCCTGGGAAGCACACTTGATCAGCTCTGGGGTTCCAGAGAGAAAGAGGGGTTGGAACTGCTGGGTGGGACACCTCATTTTCAATGAGGATAATGAATAAGTGAGGGTCCCCTGGGCCTTTCTCTCCATTCTCCCCACCTCCCCCTCTGATCCACCCTCCAGTACGGGGGCCAGGAACTCGTGGTGCCGGTGAATCCTTCCAAAGGCATCTTCCTATTCTCAAGCGGGCGCTTCCTGGAGCTTCAGACACCTATGGGCTTGAAGCTGAGATGGGACGGTGAGGAGCAGCTATTTATAAACGTGCCCAGGTGAGCATCACCCTGGGGGGAAGCTCTCCTGTCCCACCCCCATGCACCTCACCCTCTGTGGGCCTATATTTGGATGAGGAACTGGTGTTGGTCAGCGTGAGACGAGCAAGTGGTCCAACCAGTACTTAGGGAATGTGCTCCAAGGAATTACACTAACATTCAGCCGAGTGGGCCTTTTGTTTTGGAGCCACTGTGCTCAGGGCTTACCCCTGGCTCTGCACCCAGGGATCATACCTGATAGACTAAGGGGACCACACAGGGTGTTGAGGATTGAACCTGGATTGTTTACATGCAAGGCAAGTGCTCTGCCTACTGTGCTATCATTTCAGTACCACCAGAGGAAGTCTTTTGAACCCCATCTTCAAAAATGGCTTTCCTTGGGGCTGGTGTGGTAGTGCAGCGGTAGGGCGATTGTCTTGCAAGTGGCTGACCTAGGACGAACTGGACCATGATTTGATCCCCTGGCGCCCCCAGGAGTGATTTCTGAGCACATAGCCAGGAGTAACCCCTGAGCGTCACTGGGTGTGGCCCCAAAACAAAACAAAGCAACAAAAAAAGAAGTAGCTTTCCAGGTAGACTAAGAAGGGAAAGGCTCTTTAGAATGTGTGGAGAATAGATTTAGGGGGCATAACTGGACAATTTTAGGGTTCCCAAGAGTTTTCCTAAGATTGAAAGATGGATTCTGAACAGAAGGGGGGGATGAAGACAAGTGCCTAAGGGATGATGAAGTCCTGAGTCTCAAGCCCTGGTTTGTTTTCTGGTTGTTTTTTTGTTCTTGTTTGTTTCTGTCACATTCAATAGCATTTGGGGGGTCATTCCTGGTGGTGCTAGGGCAGGGTTCCTCAAACTTTTTAAATGGGGGTGGGCAGTTCACTGTCCCTCAGACCATGGGAGGGCTGGACGATAGTAAAAACAAAAATTATGAACAAATTTCTATGTACACTGCATATTTTGAAGTAAAGAAACAAAATGGGAAGAAATACAATATTTAAAATGAAGTAAAATTGGGGCCCGGGAGATAGCATGGAGGTGAGGCGTTTGCCTTTCATGCAAAAGGTCATCGGTTCGAATCCCGGTGCCCCATATGGTCCTCCGTGCCTGCCAGGAGCAATTTCTGAACATGGAGCCAGGAGTAATCCCTGAGCACTGCCAGTTGTGACCCAAAAACCAAAAAAAAAAAAAAAAATGAAGTAAAATTAAATCAACAAACTTACCAGTATTTCAATGGGAACTATGGGCCTGCTTTTGGCTAATGAGATGGCCAATGTCTAGTTTCATATTTGTCACTGCTAGTCATAATAACATGATGTGTGTATCCATTAGGCTTGATCTGGTGGAAAATTTCAAATGTTTCATTCTAGAAAAAGTTTGTTCACAGACATAAGCACTGCCAAAGATGGTTGCCATTTTTAGTGCATTGTTCATGAGATGAGGATATGTCTCAGAAGGAAGAGATGCATAAAATTTAAGAAAGCTGGGGCCGACGAGATAACATGGAGGTAAGGCATTTGCCTTCCATGCTGAAGAACAGTGGTTCGAATCCCGGCATTCCATATGCCCCCCACCCCACCCGCCTGCCAGGGGCGATTTCTGAGTGTAGAGCCAGGAGTAACCCCTGAGCACTGCCGGGTGTGACCCAAAAACAAAAAAATAAAATTAAGAAAGCTTCTTGACTTGAATTCGTCTTTTAGAGAGTCACAATTCTGCAGTTGAGCTAGTTCCATTTGGTAAATTGTATCCACATTTTCAATGCCAATAAAAAATGGATTACAGAAAAGCTATATGTCCTGTTTGTGGAGATGGATATGAAGCTCTTTAAATCTAATTTGGAACTCCTTTTGCAATATTTCCAGTGAAACCAGACATGTTTTGTTTGGGAATACAACCAATGGTTTTTCTACGAACAGAATTTGAGTTGTGGGGAGATGGCAGAAGTTTTCCTCCTTCACTTGTTTGATGAAGAAGCCTAATTTTACTTCAAATGCTTTGACATGTGATTGCATTTCAACGATGAGCTTCCTGTTTCCTTGAAGTTGCACATTAAATTGTTGAGTAGCTCTGTTCCATCTGTCAGAAAGGCAAGGTGTCCTTTCCATTCTGCATCATTGAGCTCTGGTACTTCTTTGTTTTGTTTTGTTTTTTTAAGCAGAAAAGTTGTAATCTGTGGAAATAACTCATAGAAATGTTTCAAAACTCTACTTCAACTCAGCCAATGGACTTCTCTGTGATACAGAACATCTTCATAGTCAACATTTAGCTCAGACAAAAATTCCTGAAATTGTCGGTGGTTTAGTGCATGAGCTCTAAATGAAGTCAACACAAGATACCACAATTTTCATAACAGAGTCCCACTTCAGTGATTTACAACACAGCGCTTGTTGGTGGCTACTAGATGAGAATGGTTATTTTTGTCCATCTCTTGGTTAATTTGAGCAATTACTCCTTTCTTAGACCCCACCATTGTAGGAGCACCATCAGTTATCACGCTGACTTGTTTAGCCCAGTCCAGCTCCGAACCATTCACAGTTTGGTAAACCTTTTTTATAGCTATCCTCGCCTGTAGTTGTTCCTTTGATGCTTTGCAGTGCAGCAAGCTCTTCTGTCGCTTCAAAATAATCATTCACCCCACAAAAACAATTTAGAAGTTGTATAAAAAATTAGAAGTTGTGCAGAATCACCAACATCATTGCTTTCATCGAGTGCCAAGGAAAAATATGAAAGTATTTTGGTGGAGTTTTGCAAATGTTGATGCAAACTGTCTCCCATTTCTTCAATCCTCGATGTAATTGTAGGTTCTGAAAGACTCACTGTACTAAATAAATTGGCCTTCTCTGGATACATCTCTTTGGCAATAGAAAGAAGACATTCTTTAACAAATTCTCTCTTCACGAATGGTCTGCCAGTGCATGCTATTAGCTCGGTAACTTGAAAACTTGCTCGCAGTGATGAAATATTTAGCTGCTTCTGCTTCATGAAAGTATTTTGCTGAGTTGTCAGTGTAGTTTTCTGTTTTAATATCTTATCTTTTCTCACTTCTCCAACCAAACTATCATATTTATCTTTTTTTGGGGGGGGCCACACCCCGTGACGTTCAGGGCTTACTCCTGGCTATTAGCTCAGAAGTCACTCCTGGTTTGGGAGACCATATGGGATGCCGGAGGATCGAACCGCAGTCTGTCCTAGGCTAGTGCAGGCAAGGCAGGCACCTTACCTCTAGCGCCACCGCCCGGCCATATTTATCTTTATGTTGAGTCTCAGAGTGTCGACGCAAATTGTATTCTTTGAACACAGACACTATTTTCTGGCCTATCAGACACACAGCTCTTTCCTTGTACTACATGAAAAAGTAATCAAAAGTCCACTGTTCTTTGAATATCCTACACTCTGAGTCATTTTTTCTCTTTCTTGACATCATTGTATCCTAGGGATTCCAAATTACTATTAGTAAAATACCAATATATAATATCTGTAATACATATTATATATGTATATATTTATATATACTGTGCTACAAAAAATATATACCAGCAATAACTTTGCCCACGCAGACAAATACAGACTGCAAGGCAGAATTTCATCAATCAGACTCTGTATTGCAGTCTGGTTGGTGAAACTCCACTTTTTTTTTTTTTTGGGTCACACCCGGCAGTGCTCAGTAGTTACTCCTGACTCCGTGCTCAGAAATTGCTCCTGGCAGGCACGGGGGACCATATGGGGACCACTGGTGCAGGTGCCATTAACCACTTGACATTTGCAGTGTTCTGCTTCCTTAATGACTAGGTCCCTTTAAGAAATTTTGAACTGGGCCCGGGAGATAGCATGGAGGTAAGGCATTTACCTTTCATGCACAAGGTCATCAGTTCGAATCCCGGTGCCCCATATGGTCCCCCGTGCCTGCCAGGAGCAATTTCTGAGCATGGAGCCAGGAGTAACCCCTGAGCACTGCCGGGTGTGACCCAAAAACCAAAAAAAAAAAAAAGAAAAGAAAAGAAAAGAAAAGAAATTTTGAACTGGGGCCAGAGAGCTAGCATGGAGGTAAAGCATTTGCCTTTCATGCAGAAGGTCATTGGTTCAAATCCCGGAGTCCCATATGGTCCCCTGTGCCTGCCAGGGGCTATTTCTGAGCAGATAGCCATGAGTAACCCCTGAGCACCACCAGGTGTGGCCTAAAAACCAAAAAGAAAAAAAAGAAATTTTGAACTCTGCGACTTTAAGAGTTTATTGTGCAGACATACCACATAGTACGAGCAATCAGATCAACACACTTTCCCCACCACATCTAGAGCTTTTGTTTAAGACTATTTGGTTGCTTCTGTGACTCTATTTTTTTAATTAACGAAAAAGTATAGTAAATATTATTTTTTTTGTTTTGTTCTGTTTTTGGGTCACACCTGGCAGCACTCAAGGGTTACTCCTGGCTCTACACTCAGAAATTGCTCCTGGCAGGCTCAGGGGACCATATGGGATGCCAGGATTTGAACCAACGTCCTTCTGCATGCAAGGCAAATGCACTACCTACATGCTATCTCTCAGGCCCCAAATGTTAATTTTTTTATTATCATTTTGACAATATGGCAGTCCCTAAGCAGAGAAAAAATTAATTACACCTACAGTTTTGTTCATAAATCACAACAGTATAAACTGGGGTTTACATAACATGCAAGATATAACATTATACAACTGAATATAAATGCACTCATTGTATTTTAAATTGGATTTTGCTACTCCTCAGCTATTTGTCACTGATCAGCAGAGGAGAACAGCAGGCAGCCCATTCAGAGATCAGAGATCACTATGTTACCACCCATTCAGCTTAACATCTTTCCTTCTCTCCTCCTTTATACCTCTCCTCCTTTCCTTCTGTTTCACCTTACTTCTTTCCTTATTCACACCATAGCTTTTTTCCTCCTTTCTACCTTTCCTTCTGTCCATCTTTCAATGTTTCCTTCTTTTCACCCTTAACTACTTTTCTTCTTTTTATTTATTTATGTATTTATTTATTTATTTATTATTGGGTTTGGGTCACACCGGCAGCGCTCAGGGGTTACTCCTGGCTTTAGGCTCAGAAATCACTCCTGGTAGGCTTGGGGGACCATATAGGATGCCGGGATTCGAACCATTGTCCTTCTGCACGCAAGCAAACTCCATGCTATCTCTCCGCCCCTATTTATTTATTTATTTATTTATTTATT
>PVKC010037302.1:0-13021 GCA_004027635.1 Crocidura indochinensis
TCACAAAATTACTAGTCACTTTTTGACATTTAAATGCTAACTATTGCCTCTGATCTATCAGAAAAGGTTTTAGTCTGTTACTTCTGGTCACCCTATAATCTGCAGTGTCCGGATTTCTTATCCTGATATATGCTAGTATTATCTTAAATTATTTTGTCCCAGGTATTTGTAAAAGGAATACATGTAACTACCCTGAATTTTATCTGCATTTATAGGATTATTTTAGAATGTTTTTAATTAGAATATTACAAAATGGGAATATCGTGACCCACAACCCCTTTATGTTGAAAAACTGAAGTTCAGAAGAGAAACTTAGCATGACCAAATTTGAGATTTTGGTCATGAGTTAATTGGTAGTAAAAACAAGACCACAGTTATTTTTCAACCATTGCATCTCCCATTGTAGTGTCCTTTAGTAAACATGCCATAAACCATAAAAATTTTATAAACATACCAACATTGGTTAGATTAGTATGTCCAAAAATGAATGCTTTGATAATGTCTCATGTATGATCTACAGCATGATTTTGCAAAATTTTCAGCATAAAGTCAGATAAAACATTTTATTTTTATTTTATTTATGTAATACGGGCCACACCTGACAGTGCTCAGGGTTTACTCCTGATTTTGAGCTCAGGGACTGTTCCTGAGTCAGTGTTTAGGGAGATATATGAAGTCAAGGATTGAATTAGGCTCGACCATGGGAAAGACAAGTGTATTAACCCCTGTACTACCTCTCCAGTCAAATATCTTTTATGTATATCTTTTAATTGGGGGCCAACTGCTCAGTCATGCCACAGATGCCTTTAAAAGTAGCCATAACAAGGGGTAGAGGTAAGGTGCCTGACTTTCCTGAGCTAGCCTAGGAGGACTGCGGTTTGATCCCCGTCGTTCTATATGGTCCCCCACTCCAGGAGGACTTCGAGCGCATAGCCAGGAGTAACCCCTGAGGGTCACCGGGTGTGGCCCAAAAACAAAAATAAAAAAAGATTTTGGGCCCGGAGAGATAGCACAGTGGTGTTTGCCTTGCAAGCAGCCGACCCAGGGCCTAAGGTGGTTGGTTCGAATCCCGATGTCCCATATGGTCCCCCGTGCCTGCCAGGAGCTATTTCTGAGCAGATAGCCAGGAGTAACTCCTGAGCACTGTGCTGTCGGGTGTGACCCAAAAACCAAAACCAAAACCAAAACAAAACAAAAAAAAAGTAGCCATAACAATTAATAAACTGGCACAACTTTGTTACAATAAAACGTTACTTATAGAAGCTGGAGTGATAGCATAGCGGGTAAGCCTTTTTGCCTTGCAGGCAGCTGAAGTGAGTTCGATACCCTGCATCTTGTATGATCCCCCGAGCCTGCCAGGAGTGATTTCTGAGTGCAGAGTCAGGAGTAACTCCTGAGCACCATGGATGTGACTCAAAAACGAAAACAAAAAACAAAACAACTTTATAAAAACAAGTTATAAGCCAGATTTAGCCTATAGTTAATGATTCTGGTCTAATAACAGAGAAGATTTAATATTTTCTCATATTTTCTAAGTAAACATAGTCCTGAGATTTGTCCTACCAGAGCTCATTTTTTTGGGGGGGGGGCACACCCGGCAGTGCTCAGGGGTTACTCCTGGCTCCATGCTCAGAAATCGCTCCTGGCTGGCATGGGGGACCATATGGGACACCGGGATTCGAACCGATGCCAATGGCCTTTTACATGAAAGGCAAATGCCTTACCTCCATGCTATCTCCCGGGCCCCACCAGAGCTCATTTTGACAAATCCACTTAATGTATTTTTTTTTTTGCCATATCCAATTGTTACTCCTGGCTCTGCACTCAGAAATCACTCTTGGCAGGCTAAGGAGACCATATAGGATGCCAGGGTTCGAACCCAGGTTGGCTGCATGCAAGGCAAACACCCTTTCAGCTGTGCTATCACTCTGACCCCAATCGATGCATCTTTAGCATCTTTTATGTCAGAACAAGAACACACTAATTTGTTTGTGTTTTTAATTGAATTTGTTACATATCAATTAAAACATTTTGTGAAGCAATGGTTTAAACAAGGGGCAGTGACTATGTCTCAGAGTTTTGCTTAGGAACTGGGTGATCTTATTGTGACCTGATATTGATGTGTTTCCTTTTCCTGAAAGTGCCCAAGAATTTCTCCAGGGAACTGAGGAATTACACAATACAAGGCTTCCGTGTCATTGCTCTTGCCCATAAAACCTTGAAAATGCGAAAGATTTCAGAAGTGGAGAATTTAGTCAGGTAAGTACCCCAGAAATTGGCACACAACCTTGTAGTTAAACAAATGAACACCTTTTTGTTCAGGAAATCTCTTGGAAATAATCAATTCCTTGATTCTGAGGTGATTAACTCAACACAACTGGGAAACACTAGTTCACAACACAATGCTCGTAGGTAGTTGAACAAAGGCAGATCTAGACTAGATCAGGCAATATCACTTGACTTCCAAACATCAATAAGTTTTCTCTAACTTGTTTTCATGATTCCAGTCTAAACTAAACAACTCTCCTCAACATCTTACCATAATATGGGTGACTGATTTGGGGGTACTTCATCCAATTAGGTTGAGGGAAGGAAACATCTGGCACTTTGAAGAATTTCCAGAATCATTTAAATTTTACTTCATTTAGGAACAAATAATATACCTCCTTTAGGTCTTGCAGAAGGAATGCATGAACATGAAGTTTTTATATATGTCAATATTCTTAATTGTAATTGGACAATGCATCATTCTTTTATTTTTTTATTTTTTATTTTTACTTTTTATTTTTTTGACTCTTGGGCCACATGCAGTGACACTCAGGGGTTACCCCTGGCTCTGCATTCAAAAATAACTCCTGGCAGGCTCGAGGGACAGTATGGGACACCAGGGAGAGAGCCTGACCCGTCCTGGGTCAGCCACGTGCAAGGAAAATGCCCTACAGCTGCACTATCACTCCAGCCCTGAATCATCCTTTTAGAGGGTAATCTATAGATTAATTTTTCCTCTCAATTATTTTTTTCAGATTTTAAAGAGTATTTTTGAATTTTACTTTTTTTGTAAAGGAATAAAATAAAACTGGAAATTTAATAGCAAAATTGCCTATGGGTTACTTAACTGTCTCTTTGTGTTACTGATAGAGAAATCCTCATTTATATAGAATTAATTTTTAAGCATAAGCTAAAAATATTCTTAGTTCAGTATTACTATTACCTTAGTCTGTCTACTTTAATATATTCATTAATTACTGTCCTCCTCTATACTGTGTCTGTTTCATAGAGTATAGCACTGAAAGAACACTAAGGAGCTTTCCCTAAGATATGTAAATCTTCTAAGTAAAATCACAAAACTCATTTTGAAATAGGTTAATGTCACTCTCAGATCTAGTGTTAAATGTGTAATTATTCTTGAGCAAGCATAAGACATGGAATTTTGTGATTGTCTTACTTATAGATTTTAATAATGAAAATCAAATTTACATGGGAGGATAAGCTTTATGCAGTTAAATATAAAATAGAGCCACCATCCAGCTGTTAATATAAACACAGCTGTGATGTTTCAAAATTTCTAGTCACATAGTATATATATAAATAACAAAATAAGAAAACGAACTAAGCCATATTCAATTTTCAATTATCTCATCCTTTCTCAAAGATTATTAGGAGCCCATTATGTTTCTTGGAATTTAGGCACAATTACAATTTCAAGCAGGGTAAGGGATTGGTAACTTGATTATTTTACAATCAAATGATTTCAGGAAATTTTTTCAATTAAGAAAATAAAAATATTCTAAAACCTGATATTTTAAAATTACAGTTTCCTGAAAAGACTAGGAGGGGGCTACAGGAGAGAAGAAATAGTTTATCAAGGCTAAACCTTTAATTGGAAAAATAAGCAAATTCCTGTTCAGCTTTACTATAGGTGAACAGAAATTTGAGTATGACTATTTTTTTTTCAAAATATGAGAATTCATGGACTGCAGCAATAGCACAGCAGTAGGGCATTTGTCTTGCATGTGGCTAGCCCCGGCATGCCATATGATCTCCCAAGACAGGAGCAATTTCTGAGTACATAGCCAGGAGTAACTCCTAAGCATCACCAGGTGTGATTTCCCTTCCCCCAAAAAAAGAAAAACCAAATATGAGAATTCAGAAATAGTTGATATAGCCCCTTTTCTTCACGTAGCTTCTATCCTAAATGAGAGGTATAAATAATTAAAAAATCTATAAATATAATCATGTAATAATAAATGCCCTGATTAAAAATTAAATACTTTAAGAGCATTGAAAATTTCCAAAAATTCCATTTTACATGAGGCAATGAAAGAAATACTCTGAGAGAATACATTTGAGAAAAGAGCTTAGCCAAATGAAAGAGCCAGGCCTTCAGATACAGGTAACAGGAAGATTGGGTGCAAAGGCTCTGACAGAACTTTCTTAGAAATAATGTTGAACAAAAAGAGGCCAATATATCTGAAGCAGAGAGCAAGGGAACAGATTATAAAATAGACACCTCAAAATTTTACTAAGATTTTTGTGATCTCTCTTTTTGTTTTAGATATCGCATAAAATGTTAATCGAATGTTTAGTAGAAAATCATCAGGCTAAATGGTGGGAATTTAACAAACTCTTTATTAAGATCAAATTTCTTTTATGCTAATCTTTGAAACCAACAAAGGCAGGATTCATACCTTGTTTTCTGAGTACTCGCTACTATGCCTATTGTAATATTTAAAGCAAAGTAGTTTTTTTTTTTTGTGAATAGATATTTGCTGAAAGGATTAGCAACTAATCCTTTAAGTAAGAGGGAAGTTTATGCATGTTTTTAATTCAAATTTGAATTATAGAAAATTTAACTTTATTCTTTCTTACTTAAGGAAGCTTTAGTGACCATGTGCTTTCTTTCTTGTGTACAACTTTTACTATTACGATAAAAAATATCAAAGAAACCTAGAGAAACAAAATTTGCAAATGAGACAATTCTATACTTTCTCTACTTTTAGACTCTATAAGACTCTACAGTCATAGCCATGTCAGAGAAAGTCAGCGAGTTATTTTAAAGTATAGAGAAAAGTTCGAGCCCTCTGTAACACAACTATAATCATGTTTGTAATTATGATGCTAAAATAAAAAAAAAGAAAGAGAAGTTCGAGCCCTATGTCTCACCCTTCTTCATCTTCTCGCAATATTAACTCCGCTCTGGACATAAGACAAAGCTATGAGAGATTAAAAAGGATTTTTGATCCCCAAATTGTCTATTTAAAGATACTTGAGATCTATTCTACTGCAGAGGATAACTTGCTCCTAAATAATGCAACCCAATTATATTCCAAGTTTCCAATTTCAAATACAGGAAGCTCTTCAAATTTTTTAACTGAATTACATGGATTTATATCCTGTAGGTCACAGATGGAAGCTGAAATTAATGACTCCATATTCAGCTATTACCATACTGTCCTGCATGTTTTTAGATACTTAATGGATATCTAATAAACCGGAGTGATTACAAACTACAAAAAAGCTTTTAGAAATTAAATATATATCCACATGTGGTGTTTTATTGGAGATGGAAGGTTGGATAAAACATGACAAGGTTCAGGAACTATTCCTGGCTCTGTATTCAGGAATGACCCCTGGTAAATTCTCAGGCAACTGTATTCTGTATTAGTGATCCAATAAGCATTGGCAGCATTGCAAGGCAAGCACCTTACTCCCTGTACCGTCTCTCCAATTAGGCATAAATATGTGTTATTAAAATTGTAAATCAGCAGAAAAAGATGCACAGTAAAATAAGCACTTTTTTCTTCTTTTTGGGAAAAAGGGATGAAAACTGGAAGAAGCAGCTAGAAGAGATATAAATAGATCTTTTCTCTGGAAAAGAGAAGAGAAAAGCAGTATGAAAACAAGGATAGTTGGTTTTTATTATAAGTTTTTAGTTTTAAAAAGGTGGCATTCTGGAGAACAAAAGGAGCAGATTTGCTTTGCATGTTGCTGACTTGGTTTACTCAGCATCACTTATGATTCCTTGAGCTCCTTCAGGAGTAATCAAAGAGCACAGGGCTAAATTCTGACCACTGTTAGGTGTGGTCCAGTCCCCCATATTTGGTGAAGATCTTAGGCCAGCATTCCCCCCAGGTGAGTTAAATCTGCCAGTCTAATACCAGGGTTACGGGATACAGAACTTTTAAGCCCTATAGTATGGATTCCGGGGGCTACTAGGCCTCTAGGACTACATTTGGCAGTTTTTGGCCAGGTCCTCTAGGGCACATCCTATGCTCAGGGGACCAGTTGATGTGTGTAAATCAGGTGTCATAATGCTTGCATCCTTCTTTATATATTTTTAAAAATGCGTGCCTTTATCATATTTATAGGACATAAGATTTTCAAAAAATACTTGAAACTGTTGAGTTCTTCCCCATTGATATAACATAAAATTAAAAAAATAATTTGAACCTGGATTGTGCCTTAATATCAATTTGAGTGTGGAGGAAGTATGTTGGCTTTGACATGGTAGTGCTCAGGATTTACTCCTGTCTCTATGTTCAGAGATCTTTCCTGGTGATACTTGGAATAACATATACAGTGTTTAGGATTATTTTAGGAGCCAGGTGCATACAAAGCAAGTAAGTGCCTTATCATTCTATCATCTTATCAACTGTTTTTCTGAATCTAAAGAGAGAAGGTTGAGTCAGAGTTAACATTTCTGGGACTTCTTATTATGGAGAACCGCTTGAAAAAGGAGACCACACAAGTCCTGAGAGAACTGCAGGAGGCTTGCATTAGGACAGTGATGGTTACAGGTAAGTCTTTTAAGAGGCTAGATAATAGATAAGTACAATATATCTTGGTTATAAAAGAAGTTCTTTGTGACAGAGAATTCATGGAACTGAGACAAGAGAAAAAATTTACTTTTGAACCTGGTACCCTAAGCTACTGTTAGTTGCCTGGAAAGGTATGTTCATCTCCCAACACAACCATGAGCTTTGGAGGTAAAGAAAATATCTCATTCACTTTGTCTAACAGCTGCCCTCTCTATTCAGAATTTTTGCCATTCTAATTGATTCAGGCAATATTTTCACACAGTAATGGCTATTTTTGCATCAAGAACACCAGTTAGATATCCATGAAAGGGTATGACATTCTGCTAGACTATACTTTAGGGCTGATTGGGCATATCAGATGATAATCAAATCCAAACTTGATTTAATACTTAAATATCCCTTTTTTGGCTCTACTGAAATTCAAATTCCAAGAATGCTTTTAAGCGGCCCCACTGAGCCCACATTATGTTCACTACTCAAAGTTTTCAGTCTCTTGTTGATTCATGATGAAGGGCTTAAATGTTTATTTATTTATGCATGTATATTAGGGAAATACATATGTTCAGTATACAGTGCTAAATAGCATGGGACAGAGAAGCAGACATTGTGTTTGATCACTGGGACCAGGCAGATTTGAACAGATGGAAATTTAACTCATTATAATATGACAGTAAGGCACGCATGGACCCAAGTACCAACAAAGTGATATGGGTACTGCTCAGAGAAAAAGTTCTAATTTCTGGTTGCTATAAAGTAAGTATCTAAAACACAGACTTTCTTTCACCTTGCTCTCATCTAGGTGATAACATTCAAACAGCTATTACTGTTGCAAAGAATTCTGGAATGATTCCTCAGGGAAGCCAAGTGATCCTGGTTGAAGCCAATGAACCAGAAAAGTTTCTCCCTGCCTCTGTGACCTGGAAGCTAGTAGAGAACGCAGAGAATGGACCTGAGCAAAATGTGAGCAATTCCAAGGGTCTGACCTAATATAATACAACTCTGGACCTAGATCTCCCTATCTGCATTAGAAGTCACCAGACTAAAAATCATTCACATCTATCTGCAGTTTTCAATGTAATATTTAGCATGTATTTGTTTGGAGGCCACACCCAGCTGTGTTCCGTGCTTACTCCTGGCTCTGTGCTTAGGGGTCAGTCCTGGTGGTGCTCAAGGGATCAGATGGGATGCTGGGGATCACACATAGGAAAAGTGTATGCAGGGCACATGCATAAGCAAGTATATGACCATACTATCTCTCCAGCCCCCTATTTAGCATCTTTACTAGTCCTTCTCAGCCCTGGCTATAGAAATTCCCTAAATGTGTTTTTGAGCTTCCAATTTTAAGGGTTTATTCTTTAAATAAAACTTGATGATTCCAACATGCACTTGTGCTTGAGAATCATGTGTCCTTATGTGAGTTTTTCAGTTGACCTATACAACTTATTGACCTATTCTTTTCAATCAAAGGAACTGGGGCATCTATAGGTAAACTTTCCCAAGCAGCACACACAGAAACACAGAGATATACACACACCAGTAACTCTGAGGAGTTGTAGACCATAAAATCAAATTTAAGTTAATTTGTTTCCACCTCATAGATTTGCAATCCATGAGAATTGAGATAGTACTGAGTGTGCCTAGAATACTCTACACTCCAAGCTTCCTGCCTAGTTCTTATAGAACAAGTTTATCCCACTAAGAGCTGTGCACAGTAATATTTATTACTAAATGTAGTGTCTCTGTCTTATTGAATTTAGAGATACTCCTCTAGATAATAAACTACAACATTCCTCCCTTTCAGATTAGCTCTTGGTAATGTTAAAAATGTGTGCAAAGTACACAGTTGCACATAATGATAATATCCTGTGAGGATGTAAGTTCTAACACTGTGCAAATGATATAGAAGATGGCTTCTCTCTTGGTCTCTCCCTTTCTATCTTTCTCCCTCCCTCCCTCCATTTAGCTTATTTCTGGTTTCATTCCCTTACAACCCCCCTTGCATAGGCTTTGGCTCATGTTGTCTCAATTTCACCTGGTGGCAAAAATCAGGTGATCACAAATTTTTAACAAGCAGTTATGAAATTGAATCTTTCCCTGAAGTTTTGGTTGCTAACAGGAAGTCTTTCTTTCTTATCTCTCTCTTTCTACCAATCAAATTTCTCTTCAATTTTAAATAAAAACAAGGGAACTTTTAATATTTTTTATCTTCTCCCCAAATATTAATTTATTTTATGTGAAATGCTTCTGAACAAGTTTCTTTTGTGGACTGTGTTGCAAGGGATCAGAAAAATGAGGCTTATGTCATCTTGATTTTCAACACAGTATATCAAAATACTTTTGTCTTTCAAATGTAATGCTTTCCCAAAAAAGAATTTCTCTAATGATGAATACATTGCTATCACCTTTTATACTGTTTGATCTCAAGGTTCTACACAAATGTTAGGTCATCTTAGAAAATTACAGGATCCATCGGTTTGATCCCCTGGCATTCCATATGGTCCCCAGAACCAGGAGTGAATTCTGAGTGCATAGCCAGGAGTAACCCTTGGGTATCACTGGGTGTGGCTCAAAAACCAAAAAAAAATTACAGGAAGAAACCCATTGTTGGCTATTGGCTTGATGAATATAGATATTTCATCAACTAATTTTTCTTGGGCTTGGACCAAGCTGGTTAAGACACAGTAACTGAGGTACAATGGCAGACCAAAGAGCGGAGGAGTAATGTTTTGGTAGAAGGTAATGCTGGTGCAGTGAAACTTAGGGTGTGGAGCCAGATCTGGGTGAGAATAGGTTAGCTGTTGGGAAGGAAGGAATAAGCCTCTTCATGAAGAAAGGATCCTATATTCAATGAAGAACTTGGAGAATAAATAGTATTTTGTATGAATGATTAGAGATTTTTAGGAAATATAAGATTGAAAGAAGTTGATGAGGAAAGGGAAGTAAGAATATTTTAGGTTCTTACTTGGAATCACTAATTGCTAACTTGGAACAATTTTTTCAGCAGACTAGCACATGCTTATTATATTTCAGTGCAGGATCCAGATCATACTATCAAAGTGTAGGATTTTTATTTAATTTGGAGGGACAGTTTGAGTGTTTTTTTTAGATGAGTATTATGAGCAAGTGATGCATTCTATATTTTCTGGCATTCACACTGTGATGTAATATGAATATGTTTTATTCCATCTAATATAGGAAAAAATTCTCAGGAGCTGTCATAGAAATAATGTTCTTCTGATTTTAGGAAAACTACATTAATATTAGAAACAGCTCAGTGTCCAGTGGAAAAAGACTGAACTCTTACCATTTTGCAATGAGTGGGAAATCATACCAAGTGATAGTTCAGCATTTTAGCAACCTGCTTCCAAAAGTAAGTACTGGACAATAAAATGTTTGATTTCTCAAAGTAGGGAGGTACAAAAATGGAGGAGAGTGGTGGATTTGATGATTAGTAAAGTTGCCACGGAATTAGAGAATAAACGTAAAAGGACATGGATGCTTCAGAAACTCTAACCTGGTCCTCTACAGTCACATAATTCCACTTCAGAGTTTAAATTCTGGCTTAAATTCAGCCCCTTCCCCCTCCCCACCCCACAATGATCTCCATTCCAAAGACTTCTCAATATGGTACCTACTTTGGGCCAGTTTTTCTTTGAAAGCCAATTCAGAGCAGGTTGTACTGTTTCTGTTCATGTCTGAATTCTGAAATTAGATAGGAAAAAACAAAGACACATGATTTATTCCCCAAAATTACTTAGTGTATTGTCCTTCTTTGTGTCTGTTTGGAAACAGTTTTGTGTGGGAGTGTGCTGTCAGTGTGAGGAGGAAAGTGGAGCACAAGTTGAGGGCAGGAACCAGCTGTTAACAATGCCATAAACACTCTGCTCCCTTTCAAGGCAAGGACCAAAGGCTTTCAGAAAGCTGTTAGTCTTATTTCTCATTTTTGAAATGAGAAAGCTGCTGCTCAGAATGGCTAAGTCATTTATCGAAGGCTTGCATAGCCAGTTGGCACAGAGCCGAGACTATGACCCTCCTTCTCAACTTCCAGTCTCTTTCTTTTCTGTCTGTGTTGTAATTATGAAGACAGTGTTCAATGAAAAGAATTACATTTCCCCAAGCATTTTAATCCATAAATCCTGTTACTGTATATTAATTATTAATTAAAGTTTACTCCATCTTGGAATCAAATCCTGAAGGAAGCAATGGAGTAGGTGAAATGGGGACTTAAAGTGAGTTGGATATTAAAGTATCAAATCACCTATTATTTCTTCTGACAATTTGGCCTAAATATATACTGTTCAATACTTTTTAAAATGGTGTCCTGGAATGATTTCTCAGATTCTACGTATCTTTAAAAAGCATGATTTTTTTCTACTTTCATTTTAATAGTTGCTTTCTCTTTAGATTCTAGTGAATGGAACCATTTTTGCAAGAATGTCACCTGGACAGAAATCAAGTCTTATTGAAGAATTTCAAAAGTTAAAGTAGGTGTTATTGTGTGGAATGAGAGAATTTGTTACTTATTAGTTCGAAGTAAAAAATGATTCCAAGATCTAGTAGTTTAAAACAAGACTTATACATATTTGTGGTTCAGGAACTGAGGTATGGAACAGTTGAATCATTAGGCTATTTTTTATTCTTTCATAGGTTGTAATCCAGCAATTGTCTATTTTTCATATCCTCATCTGTAAAAGAATTTACCATCATTTTTTCTGTATTATATTTTTTGGTATCTGGTTATTTGACCCACTCTACATTTGAGAATATATATTATATAATGCCATGAGGTGGGAATCATTGAAGGCCATTGTAAAAGTTTCTCAGTTCTGAGGTCCTTTTTATTGTGTGTAGTCCATACAGAACATTAAAGGAATGTCCTTAAACAAAGAATAACAACAGTAGAGCAAGGTACAGGAATTATAGTGCAGTAGGAAGGATCCTTTCCTTGCACACAACTTTCCTAGTTCCAGACCTAGCACTATGTATAGTGTCCCAAATCCTGTCAGGCGTCATCCCTGATTAAAACCCAAGAGCAGTGAGCACCTCTTAGTGTGACCTCAAAACAAACAAATAAAAAGAGACAAAACCAGTAGAGCAAGTATAATTTGGGGTGAAAACAAGGGATAAGTGAGTGTGATTACCTGGAGTAATGGAGTTTGTGAACAATTTTAGGTCCTTCAGGAAGGAGAGATAAAGGTATTATTACAATTGGATCTGCTCCCTACTTAGGTCTAGAGACCACAGTATTATATTCATTAAAATTTTTTTCATTAAAAATGTTTTTGACCTAATGATATCACAGAGAAATGGTTTTGTTCTGAGATCAGACCTACCTATTATGTGCTTTAAACGAAGGGCTTTGGGGATATGAAAAGATATAGGAATGAGTGAAACTGTAAATAATTGCTGATAAGTTGTAGGTAAAAATCAGGAGGCTACCTTTCACTGTTTTTTGATGCCTAACCAGTCTTAGGGAAGTTCCCAAAACTTCCCATTAACTCCCATAATGTCTTGATGCTGGGTTAGTTATCATTGTCCAAACTGACTATTTCACTTATGTGATACTGATTGAAGAAAGTAATGGTACCCTTCTCCAATACCTGAGAAATTTTGCCAACTTAAATGTAAATTTTGAAAACCTGTTTTCCACTAAAGAAAAATTAATTCAGGAAGGTATATACACTTTCTAAAGTGTCTTTTCAATTTTCTGATTTTCCTCTTTCTGTCTTTTATCATTAGCAACATGCATAAGGTTGTCTGAATTCAGAAAATACTAGAAGATACACAATTCTTTGTGTAATATAGAGAGACAAGATATGTATTTTAATTCTGAAGAAAGGAAGCTCTTGTCCATGAAAGCACATAGTTATGTCATGCTCATATAAATGTTTTGGGGGTAGTTATCACATATACCATCAAAATACTGGTTAATCCATATGAATTCATTCACATTTGATCATATTTGGCCTGGAAAAATAGTAATTTTTTTATGTGTCAGCCATAAGGCAATTTTCTGAGAACTCCATTTTTCCCTGTACTGATATTATTATTTCATGTGCTTTTGGAAAATTGTAGCTAATGTTTTAATAGTATTATCACCACCCAATACATATAATACATAATTTACTTATAATAGAAGAATGTGCCTTGCATCATAAATTCCTTTGGCAACAACTTTAATATTTGTTTTTTATTTATGTCAT